>QYTT01082585.1:0-16247 GCA_006980735.1 Dasypogon diadema
GTCAGCTTCCTTGGGCCTGACTTTTGATCTGGTACCTCCTTTGCTGGTTCTATTGCCTTTGGTACATACGGCTTGATAACTTTTCCTCCGGGGTATAAGGTTAGGTTGCCCGTCTCCTTCTCTGGAATATTATCTCTTGCCAGCTTGAATGCCGTCGTCTATGTTACTCATGGATTCCGTCAGCCTTTATTTTCTCGAGGTGCAAATAATCCGCAATTTAACATTTAAACATACAAACTTTCACATTTATAATATTAGTAGGAAGTAGGATTAAGGTAGCTTTGTCGAATTGTGATAGGTTCTGAAGTTTTCGAAGTAAAAATACAATTAATTGCTTTTTAGTCATTTTAGAGACAAGATTTTAACCTATAAAATCATCTACAATTAATACACATGTACTATATTCAACTTTTTACTACTTTTCATCATAAGGCAGGTAATTTTCCCAATTTTTTCAAGACTTGTTTAATGTATCGACCAGCAATTATTTGCGGATGTGTTTGCCAATCTAAAATAACATCTTTTGACGTAGTTACCTAAAACAATTAAATGAGTATGTTAAGCATGCAAAGTTTTAAGTTCTTGGCTTACTTGGTCTCCTTTTAGTCTATCTATCAGTGTTACACATATATCAGCTGCTTTTATTCCTGTATAATGAGTAAGAGCAGCGAAAACCGTACATTCCATTTCAATATTTCTAACTCCAATGGAGTGAATCTTTTTCAAGAAATTCATTTTGTCTTCTTCAGAATGTTCACAAATAGCACCATCCGTTCTTCCTTGGCCTTCATAGAAATCATCTGTGGCTAAAGTTTTTCCTAAAAGCGTTTCGAACCCATCTTGAGGATCCACACAATTGACTATTTCTGCTGCTAATTCCTTGTTAAAAATTGCTGGCCGTTCTACTCGTCGACCTAAAATAAGCTACAAACAGGCTATTTAAGTTCATAAAGAAATTTGTAAAAGAATGTATAGTACAATATAGAAGTATTAATTTTCATGATCAAGGTTTCATCAGCAAACATTTCTTTGCAATCCTTCGATTAAGGCAACTATAAATTGGGAACTTTATAGGTGCAATCAGTGATCGTCATTTACGCGTAGATTTGCATTGTTTACACTCCGGGGTAAACAATTATTTAACAATATAGATAATGCATAGTCTACGTAGGATAATGTATACTTTTGGTAGACAATGGCTTTGTAGTAATCCCCAAGGTATGGTGCTGTTTGAGCCCTACAGAACCTTTCAAAATCTTCGTTGTGTTAATTTACTCTGAAATCTTCATATTTCTCACGTTGATGTTGTTCAACTCCGAATATGACTTGCTCCTGCCAATTCTTCTTAATTTACGTCTTCAAAATGAGGGAACATTTTGTTCGATCAATTTGTTTGCATTTGTTTTAATTTCCTAAATTTTTCTATCGAAATTTTCTTTTAAATAAATTTTCTCCCCTCTTAATGTAAGCTTTTATTTTGGAAGAAAATTTGGTAATTGTTTAGGAGAGGGGATCGTCATTCGGTGGAGTGTAAGAAAGGTGGCGGTTTAGGAGGAGGGGGGAAATCATATTAGTTCATTCTGAGAGTTGAAATGTGAAGGCGAGGTGGTGGAGGCGCAGTGGAGGTAGGTGAAAATCTGAATATTTCTCGGTTTTAATATTGAATGAAAATTAAATAGTATAGCTCAAAGTGTTTTCGGAAGGTAATAAAATGGTGTTTTCCGAGGCACTTTGTAAATGTTGGGCGTTTAACTTCTCCACTTTTTACCTTGACTGCTTGAGTTCGAAACGTTTGTTCGCAAAAATTTATATTTTACCCTAATTTTTAATTTTTCATCCCCACTTTTCGCCCCCCCCCAACAACTTTTTAAGGTTTTCCTAGGCCATACCCCACCAACTTCACCCCTCCTCGCTCCCTTATTGTCTCTTCGTCTAAACAGTTACCGAAAGTCGAAGTTTTATCTTTTATAAAATTATTTAGACACTACTTTACAAATTATTTTGAAAACAGATTTTAGTTTTTTTTTGTCAATTCTTCTTAAATTCATAGCGCACTTGTTTTTTTAAATAAAATTTCCCCGATAAAATCCTGTGTTTCCTATAATTAATCAGTCGGGAAAATTTTGAAGCTTACAAAGTATGAACTCAAGGTGATTCCTCGTGTTACGTTCACGTTTACTTATGAAAATAATGATGATGAACGCTACAGCTCTATGGATGTGTTTGCTATATACCGTAGGTGATTTTTTTTTGGCGGAGGGGGGGAAATGCGTTACGCACCTAAGGGGACCAGTCCCCCCGTGTGCCAGACTGCCCACGATACGGGTCTACCGGCTAAACCCCCCCTCCCTGTCATCTGGACCACTACCCCGGAACCGTCGCTAGACATTACTTCAGGGTAGCGGCAATATTTTCCGGGGTTATGCCACCGTGGGTTTCCTCCACTACCCTCCTCTCCGCCCTCCATCTTTCACATTCGAAGAATGTGTGGAGGGCGGAGTCCGAAGGGGAGTCGCAGTAGACACAGGCAGCACCTGGCACCTTCCCCATCCTATGGAGGAAGGACCGAAAGTGCCCGTGTCCCGTCAGCATTTGTGTGAGGTAATAATTCACTTCACCATGCTGACGGTTCAGCCAGCTATCCAGTTGCGGTATGAGCCGCGCTGTCCACCGGCCCCGCGACCCCCTTCCCATCTCTCTTGCCACGCCCTTAAGGTGCGGGACCTTCCCTCCTCTGCGGCCTCCTTCCTTCCCAGCACGAGTTTTTTCTGGTGGACGAACTTCCGCTCCCCGGCTTGAAGGTCAATAGGGATGACCCCCGCGACCACCAGCGCCGCTGGCTTCGAGACCGTGCGGTACGAGCACGCGATGCGGAATGCAGCCCGCCTCTGCACCACTGCCAAGCGCTTGCGGTACTTCTCGTACCGCAGCGCGTCGGCCCAGACCTCGGCGCCGTACAACATACAGTTCTAAACTTAGCTAGCTTAATTAAAGGGGATTTATCGGTGAGGGGAGAGCTTGACGTTTCGTTTTCCACGTACTTTTGTAGGAGTGAGAGGAAATGACGTTCCGTTAACCACGTACTTGTCTGGTTTCCGTTTTCCACGTACTAGTAGTACTACCACTGGTAGGAAGAATGAGGCATTCCGTTGCCCACGTACTAGTCTACTCAGGCGGGGAATGGTGGTTCGTTGTGCAAGTACTGATCTGGGTTCCGTTTTCCACGTACTACTGCGGGGGGAAGAAGGAGGTGAATGTTCTGTTATCCTACCTTATCATTACCCTAATGTAGGTGGTAAGGATTTGTATGCTTACATCCTCCCGGTCAAGTCAGTTTGGATATTAAACAGATTTACTGAAAATCCTGGGATCTGGAAGGTTGGGTAGCTTGGGACGGAATGAGGTACTGTCAGCTCCAAACTCTGGACTATATGCATTTCATTTCAATTTTAGTTACGAATAATCACACCACGGAAAATTCCAAGAGTTCGTACGGAGGGTATTGCGTTCAAATCTCGTACCGGTAGTTATCTTGCATTAACTTTCAAAAAGGTTCGTTACAATAAAACTAAAATTGGAACTTTTTATTTTGTGTGCACATTTATATTAGATTAAATTTGTAGATCTATCATCCTTACATAGACAGTGAATTTCTGTACTCTGTTGTGCTTAACATTCCATGCTTAAAAGGGACGATAAAGAGTGTAAAGATAGGAAGAAAAGTTTTTGAAAAGAGCAATGGAACACAAAAGTTGCAAATTATGATCTGGATTAAAGTTATACTCTTGCTTTAGAACAGGTTTCAATTTTGTATGGTGTTGTATTAATTCATTTATTTTTTCAATAAATAATTAATAAACAATAAATTAAATTAATACAATAAATTAATACAACAACATAATTCAATAAATCAATTTTTCTTCAATCATTTTGCCTTTTTCTTTAAAAACTTTGGATCTCCCTATGTGCAAAAACACGATGTAATGAAAAAAAGCAGATTTGAAATCAGTGATAATTCACAAAATTAAAAATTTTGGAGTACTTTCAATATGTACAGCTAAATTAATTAAATCTCTTTAATCAAATTTTACGTGGTCAAAAAAATATTTTTCATCTTCTATTCGAAAGTGATGATATCCTTTTTGCCGCAATGGTATTAAACTATCTTTCTCTCAATTGCACTATTCAGCGTAGTATTTCTATCTCTGTTTTAAGCAACTTGGTAGTCCTAGTGTTAAAATCGTACGTATATCCAGTTAAGGAATTTAATCTGAGCCACAACTTAATTCCTCTCTTTACAGGTTCTCGTGGCATATATTGCTTCAAAAGCAAACCAGACGAAACCCGAATAATATTTTCTTCACGTTAAAATTTTCATAAAAAATTCACAAACGTGACGGTGAAAAACAATTATATCATGTTATCCTGCAGCCGTTGCGATCGTGGAAAGCTTAAGTACAGCTTGATCACGGCTGCCATTTTTTCCCAGCTTCCACGCAGCAATTTTTGCGAAAAGTCCTAGGTTCACCTTGTGTGAACTTCAGAATTAATCAGAGTCTGAATTTAGTCGTCGCGGGCAGCAGTTGCCCCCTTTTTAAAAAGAGTCCGAGTTGGTCTGTCAAAAGTAGTATTATTTGCCACGGGAGTTCTGAAAAAGAAAAATTATATTGAAAGGAAATGGTGGGAGAAAGGTGAGGTGTTATAAGAGAGAAAGTCTCAGGGTCGATAGTTGGAAAGAAAAAAAGTAGTAGCCATAATTTTAGCAGTAAGCGCGCCCAGTGTGTTAGAGAACTATTAGCAATAACACTAGCAGTAAGTACGCACACTGTAGGAAAACTATTAGTTTTAGCTTTAGTGGTAAGCGCACACAGTGTTTAGTGAATAGTGTTGTAACGAAAGAAAAATAAACTGCTTCAACTGGACCCAACCTGTGTGTATAGTCAATTCAAAATTCCAGTTTTTATGGGCACTGCTTCCAACAGGCCTTGAGGCGAGTAAGATACGTAACAATCGAAGCTCGAGGAAACCTATATAACAATTGGCAGCTGCGAATTGTAAATCGTTAGTTTATTATGCTCTAAGTAATAACTATAACTATAACTATAACTTAAGTAATAACTATAACTATAACTAAGTAATAACTATAAATTTTTCTTATTCCTTACAATCTTATATTATTATTGTTTGCTCACTTTTAAGACCACTCTTTGAGTTTGGCAACAAGTAGTACCAACATCTAAGACTAGAAAAATGGCCCTATATGTGAGAGTTAGTACTAATTTCCAGATCTTTACACATCCAGATCTTTAAAGTTCTTAAAACCTGACCTGGCAGCTCGTTTCTGCAATTTCAGTTGAGAAGATTGTCTATTTGATGATGTCAAACAAATTCATGATTTTAAGCTCTACTAGTTAAGTTTATTCATTTTTATATGTACTAGTTGAAAAATACGTAATGAATTGTAAGGAATGAGAATAAATGTAATAGGAATATAATAGACTGTCATACAGGACCAATACATTAGAGAATGACGTCAAAGTGACGTCAAATCGAGAATTTGAGTAGAGAACTTCTCTATTTAGTAGTTATAGAAACGAGCTGCTGAACAAGTCCTTTTATTGAAGCCCCATTTTCCGAATTGGGGTTTCCTAATCTGATCCTCTCGAATAAAAAATAAATTGAATGTGTACAAACTACTGCTACGGGCTTGGACCGGCAGCATATTGAGATGTTAAAGTAAACAGCATATATTCTTACTAAAATAATCATCATAAAGAATTCCAGACGTAACATGAATACCGCATACGATATTTTAGTGTGCTGCTAATCTTAGAATCCTTTAAAAACTTGTATGTAGAAGAGCTTTGTCCGTAAATCGGATTATCGGATACGGATACGAACGAAAAGTTAATTTTAAATTAAATTAGAAAAACCCGTGTTGTTTTAGGTTGCATTTTTGAATATTAGCAGATGAACGACATCAAACAAAAATTGTACTTGTGACTACCGTCGTTTTATTTAGTTTCCAAAATCGAGTCTGTACTGAATATGTACATGTTTTAATGGCTAAGCCTTGGGGGATATCCTATGTTGCTATAACTCAGCCTTGACGAACAGAAAGGGGAGGAAAGGAATTAGTTACTTACAAATTCATGACAGGTTTTCAGTAATCCATTTACAGCTTCTTCTGAAACCACAACTGTTCCTGGTTTAACGCCGACACCACCACAAGTTCCTATTCGTAAAAATATCGGATCTTTGCAGCGGGCATAATGCATTAATTTGATCATTTCGTGAAGTAAAATGCTTAACGATGGCATTCCCATGCCATGACTCACTGATAAAATTGGACCTACCTAAAACAGATAATAATAATGATTTATATCATGATTATTATGCTTACTTACTTTGTACATGGCAAACCTATGAGATTTGGCGCCTAAATTAATCAGTTCCGTTCCTACCGGAAGTTCGTATCCTATTTCTTTCATTATGTAGTGTGCAAACGTTTCCATTCTGTGTGCTGTACCTCCCATGCAAACAAACTAAAATAATATTGTATATAGAGCAAATAATGTTTTTAAAGTAAAATCTAAAAGTGGTACTGTACATTAAATGTTTGGTTTGGAAAGTCAACCAAGAGAAAGGCAAAGAAATTACGCTCCCACAGCGGCATGTAAGACTTATAATTAATAATAAATTGTTAAATAATCGAGTAACTCCGAGATCGACAAAAAGAACTTCTTAACATTTAACTTGTTTATTAACACTTGAGATATACAGTTCGGGATGATATTGAGTTCGATTTAGACCATGGAGGAGTGAGGTACTATTTCCCTCTGACTCCATCTGATTAGCCATGATTTCGATCAAGTCCGATGCAATAGGACCGGACAATCTTTCACCACGTTTTATCAAACTCCTGTTTACCATCATTGGTAACTACTTGCTTTACATAATAAATTCGTGTCTAATGTCATCTTCGTTTCCTAGTAGCTGGAAAACTGCGACAGTCCTACCAATCCCTAAAAAAGCCTCACCAGAATCTCCAGCGAATTTCCGTCCAATAAGTTTACTGTGCTTTCTTTCTAAAGTTCTGGAAAAGTTAATGCACAGCCAAATCCTTGATTTTGTGGAAGAGTGCAAACCCCTGGCATGTTGGCAGTCTGGTTTCCGGGCCTCTCATTCTTGTGAGACGGCTATCCTAAAAGTATCATCTGATGTTAGAGGCGCTCTGAATCAGGATAAATTAACAGTATTAGTCCTTCTGGACTTTTCCAAGGCTTTCAATCACCACATTTTCTTGCAGAAGCTCTCTACTCATTTCAGATTTGGTACGTCTGCTGTACGCTTGATCAACAATTTTTTGTCTAGACGCAGCCAAATGGTCAAGGTGGACAATCATCTTTCCAAACCGTTGTTCTCCTCGCGTGGTGTACCCCAAGGATCCATATTAGGCCCTTTATTGTTCAGTTTGTTTATAAATGACTGTCGTCCAGGACGCCTGTATCCACCTCTACGCTGATGACGTACAGCTATATCTAAGTCGGCCAATAGGGCTTGTCGAGGACTGTGTGGAGCGTCTTAACTTAGACTTGGTAAGAGCCTATAATTGGTCCAGACTAAACCTACTGCTGCTAAACCCTGGAAAATCTCAAAGTATTGGTTTTTTTCAATAGCGCTCTTAGTGAGTCTGACGTTGCTCCAATACTTCTAAATGGTTTCCCGTTACCAATGTCAAGCAGCGTGACCAACCTTGGGATCGTGTTGAACGAACAAATGAAATGCTGTGACGACGTTAAGAGGAGACTTGGTAAAATTTATGGTGGGCTGCGAAGGTTATGGCTTATCTTATAATAATAGGCTGAAACTAGTTAAGGTGTTAATTATGCCCCATTTTCTCCTCGGAAGTTTGATTTTTCCTAAGTTGAATAGTATATGTGCACGTAAAATGGAAATAGCGTTCAACGATTGTATCCGCTTTGTTTTCAGTCTGCGAAGATTCGATCATGTTTCGCCATTTCGGTCTCGATTGCTCGACTGTTCCTTAGATTCGTATCTAAAGCAAAGGCCTCTAACGTTCTTATATAAGTTGCTAGCATCCAATAAACCTGAGTATCTCAAAGAATTTTTTGTTTTCATGAGATCACGGCGCAACAGAAATATTCTTGTGCCAAGCTTTCAAAAGATGGAAACTACATAAATTATACCAAAATTTAGTAATCTTGAGCAGAATTCAACATTATTCTACCTGCTACTTTTGTTACCCTTGAACTCCCATATAGTCTATATCTGAACTTTTAGTTAGGACGTAAATAAGATTGTAAATCTTGTGTACATTAGCCAGTAATAAAGTTATTGTTATTGTTATTTGTATTCAAGATGGTGGATATTCGCGTGCATCGCGGATGTTCACGGACTCCCGGCCACATTCTTCTGAACAATGTGGACGAACGCGTATTGATGGTTTGACATCAAAAATCGACCCAGTTTCCTTGAATTTTTCGATTATTCTCTCCACAGTTGATGCACTTGGGACATTTTGTCTACCAAAAATTGGATGCAATTTGCGAATGCGTTGTAGTGTCGAATAGCGATCCATTTTTAATAATTGCGGACTGTCTATCATCGAACTGTCATAATGGTTGGACTGTGAACCCACAACAACAGAAAACGCGCCAAATTTAAATTTTCCGAAGTAAAATCTGTAATGTAGTAATGGCATCTGGGCCATCAAAATTGAATTTAAAAAATGGATAGTGTCGTTACAACATTTTATTGAAAATTACTGAAAGAAATACATTTTTTCAATCCCGATCCATATTATTTTCTGCAGATCTCAACCTGTTGGCTTTGTGTTTTGTAGTTGGTAATGACGCAAGCATTATTTGAGCTTGCACAATGTTTGGAAAATGACACAAGGAATCGTCATTCTGGAAACATTTCGGTCGCTTTTTTTCCGAATTTGACACAAAGTTTGCGTTAAATTTGTAGCTAAAGTACAAATATGTCATTTTAGCCGAACCCAAATTTTTCAAGGGCAACCAGGTCAATTTATAGAGTTATCGCTTTCCGAGTTATTTAGAAAATTATGTGGTCCGAACGATTTATTTTTCTGGCTATCGCTCTAAAACTCATACCAGAATCGCAGCAGGCTTTTATACTATGGACACACAAGTAGTATCAATACCATGGTATAGATACCATATCAGATCTTTACCATATAGTATAGCCGACCCCTGACACATATGCGTTCGTGGCATAATTTGACGTATACCGTCAGTGAATTGTCGAAGTAAAAGTTTGTAGTGGAAATGTCACCGAAAGAATTAATCTTGTGTTACCTAAATAATTTATTTTCAATAAATATGCTGGAGAGGTCAAATATAGAGCTGAAAATGTAAGCAAAACACATTAAAGGCAACCGTCATGTCACATAACTGTCACTTGTTTTAACTATTTAATTTTCCGCTATGAAGTAATGGCGCTAATATCAGTAAAAAGGTTTGAACATGAGGAAACCAGCAAAATTCATCGGATTTCAATACTAGAGACATTCATGGTATACTATGTACTTCATCTGGTATCTACCTAGTATTTGGTGACACTTTTGTGGTATACCACGTGGTATTCCAGTACCATGGCATAGAAACCACATGTGTGTCCATAGTAATTTATTTACTATGCGTCGTTTGGGTTGCAACTTATATTGTACTTTGATAATAAAGGCAGCAGAACAAATCTGTACTGCGTTTGTACTTTTGTTACACTGTAAAATTAGTTTCCTTTCTATACACTTAAGTGCCAAAGAGCGATACATCGCTCCTCCATACATTAGTGGAACGTGTCAGGAGCGATATATCGCTGTTCGAATTTTTAGTTGCTATATTTCATAAAAAAGTCAAATTTCCTTTACAAAAGGTATGTTATGTATGTCAATATGTTATTAGAACTGTGTTAAAAAAATCGTACATTTACGATTATACGTTTCAATCAAATGTATTTTTTTTATAATCATGCAATTTTGTCTGGCATTTCTCGAATATGCTTGAATATGCAAAAACATGAGCGCTCATGAATGAGCAAATGCACACAAAAAATCTTTTCGCTTTATTGCATGATAAAGATTTAGGAAAAATATTTCAAAGAGATAAAAGGTATTTAGTATCTAACTGCTGAAGCGCTTATTTTGTTAAAAATATTCTATTGGGGTTATCCATAAGTAATGTAGTTTTTATGTTAAGATATAAATTAAATATTTAAAAAAGAGCCGCACTTAATCAACTATGTAGTCACTTTAGTTTTCTATGAGCATCTACCATCTTTTCTATCCCAGCTTTTAGAAATTCTGGGGTTTTGGACAAGATGATATCAGATCGGATAAGGTTAGATAATATAGAGAATAGGGGAGAACTTCACATTCTGGTTTCATAATTTTTTATTGTGTTATTCTTGCAGCATGCGGTCCTGCGTCATCATGCTGGAGGATAACACTTTTCTTGTTAATCAAAGCAGAGGATGTTTTCTGACAAGACCAATTTTAATCGGCCAAAATGACCACAATAAATGTCTATAGTAACAGTTTTTCCGACATTAAGCAGCTTTGGGCTTTAGAGATTTTGTCGTTGATTATCCAATGGAAAGCCGTTGTTTTCTTGTCAGTTATCAAAGAGAACATATTTCTCAGCAGAGAAGAAGATCAAAATTGTCACTACGAAATCTGCTGAATAATTGTTGACAATTGCGAATATCTAAAGAATTTTCATAAATGGTCTTTTCTATTCACACGTCAGTTGCGTTGTGGGATCATAGGTTTTTTGAAATGAAACGATCGGCGTTAACCTATTCTCACAGTTTCTTATTATAAATACACGGGATTACAACTCGATTCGCTTATCAGAAAAATACTTTCTTTTCAATAACCCTCTGAATTGGTTTCCATTGATACAACTTAAGGGGAAACACCACTGTGGGGGAGGTAAAAAAACCAATTTGTGGTTTTTTGCATTTTCTTGAAGTACATACTTTCAAGAATATGTCCACACATTTGTATGTTAAAATTCGTAAAAATGACGAAGTAAGAGCCTTTTTAGTGAGTGCAGATAATGCGGCTGTTCCCGGCTGATCGTACCTACTGGTGTAATTCTCCTCGCCTCTCTTTTGTCAAATTCTCTTTATGTTGACTCATATACAACATGGAGCCTGCTAGGATCTTCTAACGTTAAAAATTTAATGTTCATAATAATAAAAAGGATATTCGGCATTCAGTTCTCTCCGGAATTTTAAAAACAAAACACGTACTTAAACTTTCAATCGCGTTTTCCTCGAAACGACTTTTTCCGAACTCATGTTAACGAAAACTCGAACACTAATAATCCGATCGTAAAAATTTTTTATCTAAAATTTTCGTAATCGTAGTAGCTAACGTTAAACGTAGCCTTTTTTTATTTTGAAAACAACTATTTTTTACGGCCGCTTGAATGAAGAAAAATTTGTTGAAAAATTGAAGTTTTTCTTTAACATGCCGCCATTTTGTAAAAAAGTAATATAAAAAAGAATGGCTACGCTTAACGTTAACTATATTTATGTAGATAAAAAAAATATATAATTTTATTTTTACAGTTGAACCATATTGACATAATCGTTGGAATTTTTTACGGATCGGCACTTTCCTATACATATCCGTCTTAATTTTAATTATTTTTTTAGTAAAAATTTGCACAAATATACTACAAAGTATCCGTGATAACATATCTTTCCCCCAGTCCTTAAATAGTTCAATAAGTTATAAAAAAAATTGTAAAAGATGGCCCTTTTCGGGACCGTCACAGTTGTCTTGTGAAACAAATCGACGTAATCTGTAAGAAGGTCGCATTTATTGATTTAAATTTCGAAACGTGACAAAGAGGTAATTTAACTTTTATTAGGGCAATGTTCGCGTGACTGCTGAAATCGCTCAATTTAACTTTTGCAATTTCAAGCTGATGGGTCAAACTTTTGCGATTCCTAATAATTCCTGTTGGAAATTATCTTATCCCACGTCGTTATGACCTCAATTAAGCTGAAATAGCATGCAATATGTAATATGAGTTTCTTCAGATTTACCGTTATTAATTTCATGAAGGATGTTTAACACTCCTTAAGAAATCTCAGTTGAAAATGTGCCAGAAACTCTAAGAAACAATTCAAAAATATATGACCGTAAAAACGACATTATTTATATGTTTGTGCTAAGACGATAATGAAATACTATCCTATCTAGAAATTTCATTATTTTGCTTTCTTCTTCTTCTTCTTATTCTTGATTTCGGGGCTCCCCTGTAAGTGCCACCATTGGGCACCGAAGGCTCACCCCACTGGCTTGACCCTTTAGGGTATAACGCCAAAAAGTATTAATTTCAACAACGTACTTTTAAAAATACACATAAGATGTAAAAGAATTACGAAAAATAGCGACAGAAAAAACAAAAGAAAAAATTAGGCCATGATGGCTTGATTACGACTTGAGTCGCTACAGAGGAGATATACGTCTGCTCTGCTCCACGTCCGGAAGTGAACTGATTATTTTGCTTTAAAATTCACTATTCGGAGATTATTATTTAGACAGGATTTATCTTTACACTCAAATGTCAAATATATAAAAGTCATGTAATTTGGGGCAAAGATTCTTTTTTAATTAACGATTTTTAGGGTTGATACTTTATATTTTGTGATTTCCACAGTCGCTAATATATTTGCAAATTGCTATTAGTATACTATATAAAAAATAAAGAAATAAAGAAGAATTCATTACATTTAATTTCTTACCTTAACATCTCCGAACATCTTTTCCAGATCATGTGAGCTCGTTGACAGGGCTAAATGGTACAAAACGTCGTCCTTTAATTCTAATAAATATCTATTAGGTATTCTTACGGTTCTTTCATTTTCCTCAGATGACCCTGAGCTATTTTTTGACATAGTGCTGCAGAAATAAACAAAAGAAAATATTTTAAAATAAATAATATTTACTAGTACCTACAATGCTATTATTTTTACACAAGACTATTTTTAAATAATATGTTTTTAGTGAGTAACGACTTGTGCTGTAAAACTTTAAGAATGGGCTTTTTAAAATAAAGTTTTTGACACAAAATAAGGGATGGAACCTCACGTGTAAAACCCACATACGTGAGCGCGGCTAATTTCGATATTTCATTTGTAGGTTGAATGTCAATTTTGAAAAGGAAAATTTTCTCCTCACCATAGAAACAAAAATTTATTTGTAGGAATGCGCAGTGTAGGAGGAAATTTTGGCATAGAATTTCTTTCTTCAAGAGGGCAAAAAATGTTTAAATTAACAAAAAAGTATACTGATAAGAATTGTTTGAAAGTAATTTTTCTTCTGATTTTTAATATATACTTTGCATTACAAATCTCAAAAATAATAAAGTTTTATATTCATACGTCCCCACTTTTCCGAAAACTCTGACAACTTCTCTGAGTAATTTGCTATGTAATTGTCTAAGCACACAACTACTTAAAAACTGGCCTCGGAAATTTGCCTGAGTTCCACTTCACTCCTTGAACACTAGATCAAAGGGGGTGAAATACTTCTTGCATCTTTGAAATTGCATTGCTATAGAAAAAATATCGTCGGTCCAGCTAAAAATTGACAAAGAGAGGTGGAAGAGATACACTGGAAAGAGATGATAACTTTTATGTTATTTTCAGTTTTTCTTACCAGAAACGTATAAATGTACGATTATGTTACTAATTTTGGAATATCTGATCAAGAGAACATGCAATGAGGTCATATTCCACCCCCACAAGAAAAACGCCAATAACCTTAAAAAGGCAGACCTTACGGATTTGTCGAACTAGCAACAGACTAGTCACTGTTGATTTTGGGTTTCTGCTCTGTAACGATGACATTGATGCGGATGTTAACATATTCTATATCAAGATTTTCGATGTATTTGCTTCCTGTGTACCTTTTGAGCGTCAAAGAGTGTTTCCAACGTCACCACCATGGTTTAATAGAGACCTGTGAACGCTAAGGAACAGAAGAAATAGTGGAGTGTGAGTTGTTTCTCAGAACTAGAGACCCGTCAGACCACCAAATGTTTGTTGCGTGTAATAATGAGTTAAAAGCTCACTCCTCCGCTCTCTACGAGGAATATATTATCAATATTCGGGATAGACTTTATAGTGATCCAGGCACCTTTTACAAATTTGTCAACACTAAGAGAAAAGCTGGCAATTATCTTACAACTATGTCTTTAGATGGGCTTTCTAGCAGTGACACCTATGACATTTGTAACATGTTTTCCACATTCTTCGAAAGAGAGTTTCGTCCTCCCGATTTCGAGCTATATGCTTTCAATTTTGGGCACATTGTCGACCATTCAGGTGTGGTGGATATATCTCCTTTCATCTCCGATTTTACTCATATCAAAGAGCTTGTCTATGATTTCACTGCTGGTCCTGATGGGGTATCTCCAGCGATGGTTGAATCCTGCGTCAAGGTTCTGATTGTTCCTCTGCGCATTCTTTTTCACAAGTCGCTTAGTAGCGGATATTTTCCAAAACTTTGGAGAATTCCTTTTTCATAACTATTCATAAAAAAGGCAGTAGGAACAATATTTCTAATTACAGACCAAGTGCTAAAATGTCTTGCATACTTAAACTGTTGGAATCTATAATTTATTCCCAGTTGTCTCCACAATGCAAAAATGTTCTCTCGACTGCTCAGCATGGTTTTGTGTCGGGTAGGTCTACCACCATAAATTTGCTTGAATTTTCCTCTAGTACAGGCTTACAGGCTTTTATAATAATCTTCAAACCGACTGTATTTATACAGATTTCTGTAAAGCCTTCGATAAATTGTCGCATTACGCTCAAGTTACATAAACTGGGGTTCCTGTCTTTACTCTTGGACTCAATTCGTTCGTATCTGTCCAAAAGATCCTATCAAGTGCTTTCCCGGGGTTCTTATTCGAGGTTCATAGAGGCCACTTTGGGCTGCCGCAGGGCAATCACCTTGGCCCTCTTGTTTCTGTCTATTCTGATGACGTTGTGCATCTTTTGAGACGGTCTAATATGCCAATTTATGCTGACGACATGAAAATCTTTATCTATATCAATGATATTAGTGACTGTGCTTCCCTACGGAAAGATTTATACATTTTTTATTCGTTGTCTTCGCATAATGAATTGGAGTTCAACATAAATAAGTATGAAGTTATGTCGACGCGACGCTATCACTCATGAACATTCGTATTCCTCGGGTGCAGTCGGTTATTGATCTCGGCATAAAGCTTGATTCCAAGTTTAACTTTGTTTCCCATATTAGTTTCGTTATTCCATGTTGGGTTTCATCCGGCGCTGATCTAGGGAGTTTTCTGATAGTGAGGTTTCGCGAACGTTATATAACTTGTTCGTCCGACCACTTCTTGAACCTGCATCTCAGGTATGGAATCCTTCCTACGTTATACACATCGGTCGTATTGAGTCTGTCCAGCGCAGTTTCAGTAGATTTGCGCTTAAGGACTTCCCTTGGAACAATCCTTTGATTCTTCCACGATATCCCGAGCGAATCAATCTTCTTGGTATGGCTTTATTGGGAAAGCGGCGTAGGGTTGCTGATATAGTTTTTATACACCAGCTCCTGAATTCCCATTGATTCAGAATTAAGACATTTTCAAGTTTTATTTTGTTTTTATTACTATTCATACAAAGTGGAAAAGCGTCACATTTTGCTTTGAGGCAGTACATATTCCTTTGTAAAGTATATGTATATTATTTTGGACTATATTTTATTGTGTCAGTTTTCTTGCCGTAACACTAAATATTATTTACATCTTATTTTGAGTTGTAACACTTTTCCTGTTGTTTTTAGTAACAAAGTCATAACTTTGGTTTCAGCTAACATGGAATCATCATTACTTGCTGCAAGAATATTGCATCTGGCTATGAGGGATACGGTTGTAAGTATCTCTAAGCTCTAACAATTTTTTCATTTTTTTAAATAATTTTGTGATTTTATGGTTTTAGATATTTGCTAATAAAAACTGAATTGTTATGTTAATTGTATTTTAAACTAGCTGTTGTCCGCGTCTTCGTCTGCGTGGATGCAAAATATGTTTGCAAATTTTGCAAATGTCTAACACTATAACAATATAATTAAAAGTTTACATTCTACAATCTTCATAATCATGCATAGTAAAAATATTGACTCCTCTCGAGAATATCCGGTCAAAATTGTG
>QYTT01082589.1:7324-23660 GCA_006980735.1 Dasypogon diadema
AAATGCAATTCTAATGCCATAATTGAGTAAAAAATCCTGACCTAGATAGCACTTTTATCTGCACTACTTATTGTAAAAGACAAATGGTGCTTTTCCACGTATTATTCCAACGGGATTATTACGGCTAAATAGGTTATGAATAATGACTGCACCAACTGTCTGAATTGTTCGATAAAAATTTCCTTCAGGGTCATAGAATTGCCGTGCTAATTTTTATTACCAGCAAAAGAGTGAGTGCTTCCAATAAATATTTAATATCAGCACCTGTTCCACACAAGCACATCTCACGCAAGCTAATAATTTACTTGTATAAGAAATAGTTGAACTCATTCAAATGGATTTTATTTTTTAGATACTGATATTAAATTTCTAGCCAAACTTGAGACATATTTTGCTTTAAATATTTCATGGAGCCCCCTCATTTTGGTTTGATAGAAAATAATTTTAAGGAAAGTCCAAACCAATTATAAATATAATTTACAATAAATTCCGATTTCTCATAGGAAAACTCAACCCAAAAAAAAAGCACTACAAGAAACAACCCCCGGCATAGAATGTTGAAAATATTATGCAGCACCTTCTTAAGTTGGAATAGGAAAGGAATTTAATTAAGCTGCAAGCTTTAACACGTTGAGTGCCAGGATAGCACCGGTGGTGCGTCCCGAAAAAATACTTCTTCACAGGCCAGGGTACCAACTGTGCGTGCCAGAAAGCAGTTATTATAGTCATTTTATTGTCACTTGATTATCAAATTCCTTGGTTAGGATTGCTGATAACGCCTCATATGTACTTCAAATACTAGTTTCTGTTTACCACAGGCCTCTATTGACTTATAAACAAGTATTTTCCCCCTTACCTACCCTTAACTTAAAAAAGGGAAGGAGACAAAGATTTACTTGGTTTGATGTCCAGTCTGACCTTCTCAAATTGAGCTTTAAGTTCTGAGTTCTTTGCATAATTAGTGCACCCTTATTTTTTCATGCAATCTCGCTTCTTCAACAATTATGAGTTCTTTGCATAATTAGTGCACACTCATTTAATATCTTTCATGTTTGAATAATTTTAATTTATATTAGATATAGGTCACTTGTTGTTGCTCGTTAACAGCAAAGCGTTATTTTGTCAGTTTATCAATGAATTTACAAATTGAGAAAATGCCACAGACATTTGCATAGAGACATGCACTTGAACATAATTAGGAGGTAATGAATGTTATCCTAATTGGGTGCAGTTCATTTAATATACCGAGCTGAAGTTACGTAATTTTTTTTATCTATGTATACATATATGTTTTAAATTTCTTTCATTAATTAATAAAACTACAATTCTTCTTTGTAACAATTATTTTAAGAAACAAATGTTACTTTTCCACACATTACATAATAATGGCTACACCAACTGTCGGAGTTGGTCGATAAAAATTCCCTGCAAGGTCAGTACTTTGCAAATTTCTGTTAGAAAGAAAAGCGTAAATGCTGTCAATAACTATTTCATGTCAACACCTGTGCCTGTATGGAAAATTTCACGCAGATTAATAATTTAGTTATGGCGGGAATAATTGTACTCATTCGAATAGATTTTATTTTCTAGGCATTAGTAATAAATTTTTAATAAAATTCGACATACATTTTGATTCAATTTTAACTAGAGGTAGAAAATTGTAATAGAGCAAAAGCTCAGGCGAAATTTATACAATGATCTTGGATTCGTGAAAATATTCCAGAAATTTATAAAGAACATATGCTCAAAAAGCAACAATATAATATGATAAAAGAATAATTTTTTCTATAAAATGCCACTCTATTACTGACAAATGAAAAAATATTCCTTGAGCCGCCATCCGACAGGCGAAAAATCCAGTCGGAAGGACCAATTTCTTATTTTTGATAAGAAAGCAATGATGACGCAACCAGTCCTTAAGGGAAGGTATACCCAAATTTTTTTGAAAGAATCGATTTTTTTCATATTTTCTGAAAGCTATAAGTGTCTAGAATGTTATTGTGAAAATGTTTTTTAATCCACATATACAAAGAGTTTCTACAGACTACGGAACGTAGGAATGTTTTAGCTCAGGTAGAAAACTTGTCGCTCGTTACAAAAAGATTTCTATTATTCCATACAAGGGTACAGCCTTTAAGAAGGATGTAGCTATGTAAGTTAGTTGTAAATGGCAGCACTTTTACCAGGATTTAGATATAGAACTCCATTTGCTTCTTTGTAAACTCAAATATTTGGTGGCACATAGTCAGTCATAAGCATAACAAACCTTAAATGCGTTTTTCTCGAAACACGATTTTTCTAAACTGCGTTGGTTTTAGTTTTAAAACGAGTCATTCAATTGGCTTTTAGTTTTGTTTTTCTTAAAGTAGACACTTTTTATGGAAGCCTATACCTATAGTATATAAAAAATTGTAATATTTAAAATTTTTTTGGAGTCATATGAAGTACAAGAAAACTAGGAAAACCTCAGCCGTAATTTCAAGTATGCACAATTTCGTCAAATTTAATGCTATTGCTGATATGTCGTTCACATATCTCAATCATGCATGTCGGAATTTTTTTTATTTTGTTTTAAATCCATTTATAGTTTTCTTATCCGGCCCATACACGTTAGGATCTGATGTATAAATGCCACAAAAAATTGCCAGGGGGAGTTGCAAAATTAATTTTGACATATACAGAAAACCTACTGCTACAAAAAGATTCATCACATAGCAATATGAGTGTCCAAAACAACAAAATGGCAGCATTTAATAGCGTGACATACAAACTGGATAAAATACCTACCCACCCCTTTACTTCACCTACCAAAATTATAAATTAAAGATCTTGTTGGCAGAGGCTTCTTCCATTTAGACTACTGCCAGAAGAGTATTTTTAATCTTGCAAACCCGGCATTTTAAGAAAGAATCAATAGACTGCGTGTGTCATCGTTTATTATCAAAAAGAAGAAGAAGGACCTGTCAAATGAAACCCAAAACCAAATTTTTCAAATTGGAAGGCAAATAGTGACATTTTATGAAGAGATTATTCTTGTACAATATCGTAGCTCTTAGAGTTTTTAAAAGATTTCTTTCCCATTGGATGGCAGTCAGAAGAGGGTTTTCCTTTTGACGAGTATCTTAAAGTAACATACTTTGCCCCTTGTCATTGCTTTATGTAGGAAATTTGTATAAACACACCCTGAAATAATGGGGAAAACCTATTCCGTTGCAAAGGTTTTTCTAGAATTTTCATAAATCCGAGACCATTGCATAAACTTTACCTAGGCTCTTGATCTATTGGTTTATGCTTAAGCAAACATTTGTAAAGTCTAAAACTATTTCTGATATATTCAAATAAACTGGGTACGTATTTTAGTTTTAATAGATAATAAAAAAGTATTTTTTAGCTGACCATATATCTATCTGTTTCCGTGATATGAACGCTCTAAACTATAGATTTGAAATTTGACAGGTTAACTGGAAATTTGGCCAATCCAGACAACTCTTTATCCACATGAAATCTCTAATTATATCAGATAAATAATAAGCGCTTTTCTTCTGAAATAAAATAGTCTTGAAATAGAGGGATTAAATATGAAATACAAACACTTCATTAAAATTAAAATGTCACAACAAAAAATAAACCAAATCAGGTCATTCCTTCGAAAAATTTCCATACAAACCTTTTAATTATTTTATTTCATTCGTAAAATTTTCATTTTCTGTTCTAACGCCACAATTACTTGTTTTGAGCAATTCTTATATTATAGAAAGTTTTGTAGTATAAAAATGTCTACAGTACTCTTATCTATATAAATTTTTCCTGTTGTTTTATAAAAATATCTGCATAATATTATATACAGGGGGTCCCAGTTTAAGTGACCGATCGGGCGTCCAGTAATAGTTCTCACTAGGAGTGCTCAAAATATTGATATATCGCTATTTTCTTTCAATTTTCATGATATTTGACATCGATATTTTCTATCTGATATATTCCTAATATCGATAATTTTATCAGATTTTATCAAAAAGCAACATTTCCTAAACTACATCATGAAATAGCAATATATTTTCTATAACAATGGGCATATCTGTTTCTTCTGAGTGCATGTTCAATATTTTACTCGATAATAAAAGAAGTTTATATTTCTCTTGCTGAACATGTTTATGTTTTTATATAATTTTAGAAGGAAATAACATGCTGTGTTTAGTGTATATTATAATACCCATTATTTTCCTTTATATCCATTTCCTACAGAAATTTTTTTCCAATTTAAAATTTAAAAAAATATCTGATATATTGATAATATCAGAGTGATATTTTCAACACATCGATATTAATGCCACGAATATCATTAGATTTGATATATCATGATACTTGTACTTCTTGAACACTCCTAGTTCTCACTGAAAGAAATAAAAAATTGTATGGGAGAGGTCTGGGGGTGAATTTACATTTTCATTGTTCATAGAAAGGCATGCAGACAAGTAGGGTCGACTTCGGGAGGGTTATCTACAAAACGAAAGAAGGTAGGTGGATATATATGTAAGAAATATCAAATTAAAGGGAAACTTATAGGGATGCCAAATTATGCAATAAAAGTGCATACTAGTTACAATATTTCCTGAGAAATTTGCATATTTTTACGAAAACAGGATAAAAACCCCAAAATTTTGATTTTGAAGTTTTGCAGCTCCTAAACGAAGACGAGCATGAGACCGAGTTGAGTAGGCACTCATTTTAAATCGTTACTATATACACCTATACTTGTGCACATATCAAGTTAAGTATTAGCTATACATCCTGCATTGTAAAAAACGATCAAAAAACCTTCAAGTGCCGTTATTTCGAAAATTGTTAGGATCGCAAAACGTCCGAACTTTAAGTCAGCTCAACACTGAAGGATTTGTTCAGTTGTTTAATTAAATTAATGCTGGTATTTGGTCTGTTCGAAAACGCAATATTGCACAACTTACGCAAAAACAACACGTGTGGTTAAACTATTCCCAGATACAATTGCTGAATTATCATCCCTTCAGTTTCATGCCATAGTTATTAAAAAATATTTAAAAAAAAATGGAATTTTTAAAGTGTAAATCAGTTATCTACACGTGCAGTACTGCCTCTTCGAACAGGCAAATTTTTACACAAAAGAACAAACGTTTCAACCAATTTTCCTATGGACGTTACATGACGGATGTTACACTATTTCTACACTGTAAGCAACTGAAAGCTACAGATCTGTGTGCGATTTTCCACAATGTATCTGCATTTATAATAATCATCTACAATGTTTGTAGAAATAAATTTTGTTTTCGAGCACATAAAAGGCGATATCAATATATAGGACGCTATTTTCAAATTTTATCTTTGTTCTACATTGTTGGAAAATAAAAGCCATCTGTTTCAGAAACAGACAAACCTCTCAATATATATATCGCGCTTTGATCTACTCTTTGTAGTAATAATTGCCTACTTTTTCAAAAATGTGGACTTAAATTTTCGTTTTTGTTTCACAAATTGCACTCTCTCTCATGTTAACGTTTGTGCATGGTTAGCACCTATATATGCTCTGAAGTGTTTGCTGGGAGCAAAAAAACTTATAAAATGTCAGAGAATTTTTCTAATGCGGATTAAGTCTCAACCGTGATTAGCAATTAAAGTGCGCTTTAACTTGCCATTTATTGTGTGCAAGTGAAAAGTTGACTTTCCATCAGGTTCAAGATGTTTGGTTCTGGGGACGGGCTAAACTCTTGTAAATTAAAACGTCCCTTCTCTATTGAACTTTTCTAATCCATTTTTTCTGTTTTAGCTAATCATTTCACGGTGCCTGAGGGCCTACAATTAGGCAAGCTCGGAGAAACTGAGCTCATGGCAAAGAGTCCAGATCTCCAGAGCGGGACACTGCAGCTTGACTGGACGACGAGGGATGATTACAAAAGAAAATAAGTATTTCAGGTATTTCATTATTTTTATTTAATAAAAATTAATATTTCAAGTTTTGTTTTTTATTAAAACAAATAAGCGCCCCATGCGAGCGCGACACTCTCACTCTCTCTTTTTTTCTAACAATAACTTTTTAGTCTCTGGCGTCATATTTTTCTTTTTTACTTTTCACAAGTTTCCTTTTTCTCTTTGTTTCCTTTGAAGGGTACTCCTTTTCCATTTAATTTCATTATCTTTTAGTTTCTGCCTGTATCTCCTTGACCACTCCACAGACCAAGACCTTTTCCTGTCCTCCATCTTCTTTGATTGTAAAAATTTCCACAGCAAAACCTGGCGGATGTTACATAATCTAAATGTTTATAATTTCAAATATGTATAACAATTACGAACATGGGAAATGGCAAGAACCCTGTTGAAGTCAAGAGTGATATTGGCCGACGTACGCATAATTGCAGGTCTCCGACAAACACAATCATTTCATGTGTGTTTTGTTTTAATCCAAAACGATAAGGCCGATGTTGGTACATTTCTACATCATCTAGTCTAGATTCTTTATAATATTTTTTGGAACAACAAACAGAACAATGAGAGAAACATTTGTAAGCTCTGTTTTCATTAATTTGAAAAATGCCCATATACAAATCATACATTACTATTAAATTTGTTACATGCGCGTGTAATATAGAATACCTCAAATACATCTCATCATCCACCTCCTAAAGCTCTGAAAGTTTTTATTGAAAAATAAAAAAAAACTTATGTATAAATAATAGGCACAGCTCCGTTAATGTCATATATTTCTACAGTATAACACAATGTTATTTATACTCAGTGCTCATTTAATGTGTAGAAAAAATACTAACTGAAAGCTTTATTTGTTGAGAAAGATTTCTGAGATTTCAACGTGAGGAAAATGCAAAGTAGTCGTTATATTGTAATGCAAGAAATAAATTACTACTTCATAAAATAAGTTACCTTAGATCAATCGATTATAACATCTGCAGAAAAAAGTTAGCCATGCTATAACAAGCTTTCATCATCTGAAATTAAAACTAAGTTGACTAAAACTGTTTAAGAAGTAGAGTGCTCTACCTCAGTAAATGTTTCCAGTGAAAGTTGCCAATATCCTTTCATACAGATTCCGTCGCACTTCTGGGCATTTGTTAATATCAGGAGAACAGTCTTCCGATTTGGTATATCCGTCAATTCATACCAATAACTACAGTACACGGCTTCAGCAAATTCTTCACTTTTAGATATCACCATTTGTCCGAAAGCTGAATACAGAAATATCTCCGTGATGGCTACTAAAATACCGACATAAGCATTTTTTTGGTTTGTCTGGAAAGGTAGAGTGTGGTTCACGTATTTTATATAGAACTTATAGCGTAACAAGAATTTATTATTCTCAAACTATTTCATAAGTTTCATCTACATATGACGGCATATTGAATAAAGTAAAGTAAAGTAAGTTAAAGCAAAAAGCACTAGTAGTGGCATTAACCCTTATTTCGTTGAAATCCAGATTTTATTGTGAAAAAAGGAACTAATGTACATAATAACAAGCAAAGATATTTCTCTTGAGATGTTATCAACTTTTTTACTCCACAATTAGTACCTCTCCTACTCGTGCTTTCCATATTTTAAACCCTAACTTTTTATGAAATAAATCAGATGTCTTAAACAGTACAGACTCACCTTTATTACTTGCACTATAAGGACGCACAATACTGCTATAAATGTTAAAACGGAAACCATCATCGTACTCTCAAAGGCTCTTTTAAAATTGGCAAGAAAACCAATAGCCTCAGAATGCATTTTTGCTATCAACGCCAAAAGTTCTTTCTGCTTTTCTTCTGTATCATATTTACCTGTTTTGTCACCTATGAATTTTGAGTATTCTATGCATAACTCAAATCTTGATACTATGAATATGCAGAACAAGTAAAATAATGTATCGAAGATAATTACAACTGGTACAATGAAACATATCTGAACTAATATAAAGGCCGCATTAATTTCGTAACCTGGATGACTATTATACCTAACAAACGAAATGTACGCATGACGTTTTAAATTAGAATATATAAGTTTTACGGAATTCCAATGATGGGTGCATAATAAGGCAACCTCCACTCTGCGTAATCCAAAAAACATAAACATAGATACAAAATAGCGCATACAATGCATAGAATTACATTTGTTGCTGTAACCTTCCTGGAATACAAAAAGTAATTAAACATATAAAATATATAATGTTTTGAAGCACTAACAATGAAATAATGCGATATTTTCGGCCAACGGCACAGTCAATTGAATCACTAATATCAATAGATGATGTAGTTGCTACTACAGTTTCCGATAATCCTTTCCGCTCATCATATAATAACCACAGATGTAGAAATTTTGTTACGCTCTAAATCAACAAATATTTATTTATTTAAAAGAAATAAAATGCCAGTTTTTCATTTACTTGTATCCCTATTACAAAAGCAAAAGTGGACTCGAAACGAAGATTGGAGTCCGTCTCATGCACAATAAAATACAAAGAAAAACATGGCGTCAAACTTATTAAAACTAGTATTAAGAAACCGATGATTCTTCTTCGTTTATTTGACAACTTTGGACCTAATATTGGTAGAAATTTATTAATAAAATCGAAATGAGAAGCCCAGCTACAGGTCTTCACGTCGAAGTAATAATGGAGCAAACGTTTAATCATCGTGAATTCCGGCACAAAACTAAATAAAACTCAGCAGGGAAAAAGCTTTGAATGTTTTCACTTCTTACTTCATATTAATGTATTTATATGATTTTACATTCCATTTATTCCCATAGAGGGGAAGTAGAATGAAAGTAGAAACGAAATAGTGTAATCTGAAGCACATCATACCTCTTCTTTATTTTAAAGAAAAGGAAAGAAAAAAAATGTTTGCAAAACTTTCAAAATTGAACGTTGAGATTTAAGACGACCTGTATTCAAAAATCTTGTATATGATCTCTACTGCACAGTTAAATAAAATTGAACCGTAAACTTCAAATATTGTGTTTATGTGCCACCAAGTAAAAAGTGGTCAATTGGTAAACACAGACAGAAATGTAATTTTGTATACCTCGAGCACAGTTCGGTTTAAGTCAGTCGTTTTATTAAAAATAATAATAAATTATCAACGTTTAGTTCTTATAATTAATTTTTTATACATTAAATTAAATATAACAACAACAGTAAAAATTTATTAATTTCTAAAAGATAGCAAGATAATATGATGTACAAGACTATATTGAAAATGAAAAAATAAAAGCAATTTTAACAATTGTATGGATAATTAATATGATAATAAAACACATTTATGGTTCGGGTTACGAATTTTTGGTCAAATTTCAAAAATTCAAGATGGCGGCGCCAATATGGCGGACGAATTTTGTCATTTATGGTTCGATTCAGAATTTAGAAATTCGAAAAGGCGTTGCCAATATGGCAAATGGATCTTCACATTTATGACCTAATTTTATTCAAAATAGATATCTTGGTATTTTCGGGGACGTTGGTCATGAATTTTTAGTCCAAATTTATAACTTCAAAATGGCGATGCTAATATAACGGACGAATTTTGTCATTCATTTGTCTAATGAGTCTAATTCGACACCACGACGAAATCTGGTAGTTTTTAGAACCGAAGATTAACAAAGAGTTCAATACATCAAATACTTTTGAAAAATTGGCACATTGAAATCAAGAGAAATGTCGGTCTAAACTTACGAGACACTAAAAAAATAATTATTTAAGTTATTTTGATCAATATTAATTATAGAGAAAGTTTTGCCATAGATACCCTGACCATGGGTATTCCTCCATAGTTGTTTCCATATACTACTTGAATAGTGTCTACATTTATGTAGAAAATGTTTCTTTTTCGGTGCAATACAGAAATGGTATTTTGATCAGGGTAATGATATTGTCTACTGACCCTGTAACATTGAATAGTTTGGTCTAATGAAAACGATAGAGGCGAAGAAAAATGAAAACTGTTGTGTCATCATTTCACTTTTCGAATTACTATTTCAAACTGTTTGAGAATATTATCCCGAGAGAGGCTTGTCCTTGAGTATCACGTAGGAAAAGGATTCCATGAAATTTTAATCAGAACCCTTCCAGGCCACGAATACTTGCACCGCACTACGTATCTACTTAATATACTTTTGGCAAAAAAAATGCGAGAATTTAAAAATGATAGTAAATTTTTGTCCATTTTTATAAATTCGAGCGCTAATAGTCTTTGCAGAAGCGGGTAGGGTGCGGTAATTGGCACGAAACTAATTGAAAAAGGCATCCCAAACCACACGTTTTCACGCCTAAGTGCCACGCTTACCAATAGCATAGCACTAATGTTGGAATTGGAACACCCAGCCTAATAACGGGAATAAAAGCTTACTGAATTTCATTTAGAGTGCTAAAGCGCTCAACTTGATTTAGGGGTAAAAAGCTCAATGCTTAGCTTGCCTGGTTTTCAATATAACTATGGGAGCTGAAAAGCTCATTACCTTAGTCAAGTGCCAAGTTGAAGCTGAGGAGTTTAATACATGGTAAATTATAAAACACGTTTGAGAACTGCTATTGCAACCCTATTTTTATTCGTTCACTTATATGAGTGCAACTCGGTAAAAACAATTAAGTAACGGCCAAATCAATTATTATTGACTTCACAACTGTGACCGGGTTATGAATACAATGTTTTTCATTATTTTATATTATACAATTCCTAACTAAAAATAGCTTTTATCCAATATGCGTTCTGATTTCATTTTATTTAAATTAGGGAGATGTTCCGTGTTCTTTTTAATTTAATTTGTAATAGGATGAATAAATGTATCTCAAGAATTTAGAGTTTCTTCTAGTTATGTTATCATTGACAGTTTTTATCAAATAGGAGCGAAGAGTATTATCTTTTTCTACAATTTACTGTCATTAGCCATATTTTTCCCTTTTCTAAAAACCCTCATTCCTGTCATAATACACTTTATTTCGAAGGTCATTTCTTGCTAGAATATTAGTGAATTCTTTATGAGGACGTTGATTATAGATTGGCAGTTTAGCTAGTAACAAGCTTCGAGTTTGTCTTCGAAATATCATTTCTGCGGGCGAAGGTAGACTATTTTTAATCGGTGTATGCCTGCATTCGAGAAACATTTTCCATAATTCTTGTTGATTTTCCTGAGCTCTGATTAGCACAGATTTTGATAATTACACCATTCGTTCTGCAAATTCATTCGATTGTGGATAACGTGAACTAGATATAATTAGAACAATGTTGTGTTCATCAGTAAAACTTTTAAGCTAAACATTATTTGATGGAAAGTTCTCCATACAATCAAAAGTATCCCCTGCTCTTCTGTTGGAAACTATACCAAGGCTCAAAAGTAGAAAATTAGTAAATTAGTATTTTTTTTTTTAATTTTTGCGTTTTTCCCGCCAAAATCTTATGAGGGTTTATGTATATTTTTACAAAATTAAAATCTCCAGAAAATAGCCTTTCATTTGACTATGCATATGTACCAATTTAGTTGACGCTGCTTCTGATGTTGCTTTCAACCTACAGCCAAATTTTCGTAGAATTCTGGAGAATAAAATACTATTTTTTCGGCACACTTACAAAAGAACAGGAAATGAGGTGAAATTAATAGGACGGGAGATAGGGTAGAACAGAGTTATTTTTATGCAAAAGGAGCCCAACAGTTAGCGGTTTGCCTAAGCTAATTATAAAAAATTTGGAGATAATTGATCAAACAAATTATGAATTTTTCCTGAGGGCTTTCAATAAAAAAGGGGGGTAATTTTCTAGGTTTCAATGTGTTTATATTTTTTATATATCCCTAAAGGGAAATTGTGCCAAGTTCTATAAAAAATAAGAATAGCAGTTGTAATCAAAATTTTATAAAATGACTAATTTGTAACAAATTTTGACCTGGCCATTCGAAGATTAAAAAATCCGAAAATTAAAAACTTTTACGGGACGCTCGAACAAATAGAAGTCTTGATAAGCTGTTGCTGTTATATTTTAATTATTTTGTCTTTGCAAATAAAAATGATTTATTTTTTTTAATATAAAAATGCCTTCTTATTATTATGATTTTTGTAAAACTCCTGACTTTTTTAGATAATTTTATCAAATCTTCTGATTTTGAGAGCCTAGGAAGTGTCAACCCTAGTTGAAAGGCATATTATCTACCATTATTTCCCGAGGTAATCCGTGAGTGGGAAACAAATCCTTTATCTTTGAGACTACTTGGTTAGCTGTTTTATTTTTGAAAGGTATAATGTCGAAATATTCAGACAGGTAATCAGTGACTACCGTATAAGATCTAGAAGATCAAAAATATCCATTCCAATATTAGAGAGGGTAGCTAATATTTGTTGTCATAGTGTTGCAGAGAAAGTATCTCTTCATTGAAAATTGTATACCTTCCTCGAGTTTAAATCTCTTATTTGACCAGCCTATTTTTAAAATATGTTACATTTATAGATATTTCCTTTTTTCATCGCTTACATTTATCGTATGTGCAATTTCATTAATTTCTTCAATTCCAGGTGTAAAGTTTTTACTGACAAGACAATTTCGTGATAATAAATCAACAATTAATATATTTTTCCCCAGGGTATGTTGAAATTGTAATGTAAATTTTAATAATCGGAGTTTTGTTCTTTGTATAGTCTCGCAGAGTTTACTTAACCAATCCCTTTGTTATCTACTCCTAATCAGTGATGCCAGTTGAGGCGATTTACGGACTTTTTTTTTCAAAATCCCCAACTAAGCTTTCTAGTTTATCAATAAAATAAACTCTGTTGAAAATTTTGAAAAACAAAGCAAACGGCGAGAAAATCAATAAAAGAGTTTCCGGAAATCGGCTAAATTGGCATCACTGCTTCTAAAAGAGGCTTATGGTCTGTTATTATTGCAACATTGCAACCACAAATGGGTTGGTAAAATATCGGACGCGCAAACATTATCGCCAGTAAATTGTTTTCTATTTGTGCATAATATTGCACTCAGTAGGTGTTAAACTTCTTTATGCAAAATATTATCTTGCATGAGATAAAAACCCACACCAGATTCAGAACCATATCTGCTTGTATTGTGGTATCTTTATTTACCCCAAGCGGTTTTAAAAATGGAGGGTTTGTTACTGGCAGTTTTATTTCAGTAAAACAAGTATCATGAGTTGGAAGTCATTTAAATGAAATGTATTTGTTGAGGCGTTCTCTAATGAGTTGTGAAAGCTCTGCCGAATGAAGGGAAAATTTTTTTTCAGTAAGTGTACCATGCCTGGCAATGTTTGCAATTCTTTTTTATTCGACGGAAACTTTAAGTTGTCTATTGCTTTTTTATATTCGGAGTCATACGTGTTTCTTTCATTTCAAATAACGTGACGATGGTTCTTAAATCGTGGAATCCAGCGGACTAACCTAATTATATACCACCGCATAGACTAATATAATTATAATATAATAATATATTATATTAGTCTATGATACCACGTTACCACTGGCACCTAAAGCCGACTCATCGGAAAACAAACTATGCTACTGTAAAAAGTTCAATATCGTAACTAATTACTAAAGCCTGATACTCCACTAAGCACAAAACTAAGCACAAAAAGCTTATACCCCCACTTATGTGGCTCTTTCGGGTTGTATCGTTTTATTTGGTTACGCCCCTGCCCCTTGATGATTTGCTCGTCGACACAAAGTTGCTTTGCTTTCCTTTGTGAATTAAAGCTAAGCGCTCCTTCAGCATAGTAACCAATGGTCGTTTGTTATTTAAGTGGGCATGCCCAGGTTGGCTCTTCTCAAAATAGATGCTGCTCTCATTAAAGTGGAGACATCTTTTTATTTATTTCTCCCCAATAATCTTATATAGAAGGTAGATGAATAAGCGACATATTCATAACCACACCCACAAGCAGGTGTATAATTATTATCGGCTTTTCGTTAATAAGCGGTGCTGAGTGCAGCATAGATTTTTCAACAATGTCAGTAGATATAATAAATAACGAAATACAGTCAGTTGGAGTATCCAATTCTGCTATTTCCTGTGGAAACTTGACATCTCCAAAGAATGATACTTCAGTTTTCATGAAATTCTTTTTTTTATCAACGTATTCCTGATTCCATGCTTCTGTTTCAAATTGATGCTAAAAGATTTAAGGCACATGTCCACTGCCGAGTTTTCTGTGTAAAATGCGATAAGAAGACTTTTCTATAAACTTTTGCTGTGTAAACCATCTGCAATTTTCTTGACCAAACTTTTGACGAACTTTGCAAAGAATTCTTTGTCACGAATTTTTAATAGTGGAAATACCTCAAATCAGAAATTTTATTTTCTTTCCAACCAAGTTTTCTCTTTTCTTTTCAGCCAATAGTTTTCTGGCATCCAGAATTTTAGTTCAGATGGTGACATCGCTGTCTGTGACTAATTTTTCAAGTGAATAAAGTGGCATAATATTTTCCCTTAAATTCAAATTATTAGCTATTTCACTCCCAGTTCCCCAGGTGAGTACGTAGTTCTCATGTAAGTATTTTGTCTTTCTATGGAAGCTGAAGGTGTTATTATTATATAAAGTCGAAGTCAGCTGGAGCCTTGGAGCATCCGTACGTGCTCTCTTTTTCGTTTCTTAGCTCCCTCATTAGCACCTTCACTTTCTCTTTTGAGGAAAACATTTTTCACGCCAGTTTTTCTTTTTTATTTCACATTACTTTCTTCGTTATCTAATAAAATATAAGTAGCTGTTGTTGCAGCTAAATGAAAGCTTTAAGCCATAGGCTGCATTTTTTTGGCAACAGGGTACAGAGTTGTGATACATTAACTGGGTGAAATTAACTCGGTTATTTTATAGAGTTAATAAGCTTACTCAGTTATTGAAGCCTTTTACGGGAAAATAGGTGGCACTTATTGAAAGCTTTTGTGTTTGAAAGTTGGTTTTGCTCATCACAGCAATTTAATCAAACACAAATGTAGGTGAAACTAACTTCAAGATAATTTTCAAGTTGTTAGCGTTCTTTACTCATCTTAGTACCTTAACCGAAACGACTGGATCTAGAGATTTCAATAGCCTGGAATAACGAACCGGCACGACGACCATATCTACGGGAATCCCTCAGCTGTTTGTCATGCGAGTCACTTTGTTACAATATTCATTTTCTTTTCCACCAAGCACCGACTGAAAATTACTTTATCGTTTGGCACAGGGCCTTAGGGCTGAAAACGCAATCGACGCAGCAAGCGTCTTCGCAGCGAGCTTCATGAAGCTGAGGCTTTCATCCAAGGCGAAATGAAAGCATCAAATTCGGAAGTGGCAACTTTACAGTGATATGTCAGGGTACATTGATATTGTACATAAACTCATTCTACCTCATCGATTAATTGTTCCTCAATTTCCTCCTTACCTTCTTTTTATTTCTTTTTACTTCGATATCACCAAAAACAATAAACAAATGTCAAACATTTTGTCTCTCATGTTGGCAACATGCGGGCAGCAAGCATCAAAATTTGAACTTTCTCAAACTGAGCAACAAGCATCTTAGCAGCATATATTCTAAATCGGAAAGTTCGACTTGGTCGCCAGCTTTGACTGCATATTAACGGAATTGTTCTTCTACATACCGACCTGGTCGCGGGCGCCGACTTGGTCGTCAGTTTCAGCTTTGACAAATTTGAAAGTCGAAGTCGAAAACGCAGGTAGGCAAACATAATAATCAAAAACAATGCTATCAATTTCTATGGCAGTTTTGAAATTCAAAAACAACGTTAAACTTTTTTATATAGCATAAAGGCCAATTTACATAGCAGCAACATGTTTGATCATCGAGTAACACTAACCAAAGGCATCTAAATGATCAATGCAAGAAAAGTACCGTTTACCAGAACTGAAATTCCGACAAGCAAATTGATACCAGTGAGGATCACTTCCCGCTACGCCGTCACCGAGAATAGATCGTGATTTGTATGGTTACGTTTTTATACTTACCTTTTTACATTTAAATCTGGTGTCACTAATCCTTAATAGTGTAATTGAATTCTAATAAAAACAAAAACCGATCTTAAGTGTAATCGCTTGCAAACACCTCACATTTATCCCATCCTAAACTTGGTGTCAGAAGTGGGATATGTGAGCGGTTATTAATCTGGATGTGAGCGTTTATTAATCCAATGTGACAATTGAATAATTATATGGGATAAGCGACTGAAAATAAGTGAACGAATTAAAAAGAACCAGAAACAAGTGAAAAGTTACGGAAATCGGCAAAAGCAATATCAAACGGAAAACCACGCGTACCTTTAAAATTCTCACGTGAAAAGAAACGGATCGGAAAAGAAAGTGTAAAGGAAAAGAAAAGCATAAGGATACG
>QYTT01082595.1:0-11896 GCA_006980735.1 Dasypogon diadema
TATAGAACTTTATTTATATTCAAAACACCATTACAATTTTACTTCTGGCATCTCTTTGCTAGATGCAAAGCTCAATCTTTTACAACTTTCGCCTTAAAGCTTTTCGGCGTATTTTAAAGATGAACTTCTTTTTGCTGGCTCCGGCGGAGTTTTGACTGTCGTAGGCGTTGTCTTCAAATGCCCATCGATCCAATCAAGATATTTTGAAACGTCAGTGTAAATAGCAGGAAATGCAGGATCAGACACTTCTATATCTTTACCGTCTTTCCCTTTAATTATTTTTGTTGCTCCAAATGAACTCAACCCAACCACCTTACCGTCAACAATAAACGGACCTCCTGAATCTCCAAGATTGTTTCCAGCCTTTCGATCGTATGAAATTGTACAAATTGTATTCTCACTGATTTTTGGCACTACGTAGTATCGCTGACATTCCTTTTGCATCATTCCTTTCATTAAAGTGCTTTGCAGCATTGATGGTGCTTCACCATCTGAATTAAGGCCCCAACCAGCAATCCACCCATATCTACCGTCTACATCGAATTTAGGTTCTGGCAATATCGCACGTTTCACACGCTTTCCATCTAGTTTAAGAGGCGTCTCCAACCTTAAAATTGCTATATCATTTGGACCATACACTTCGTCAATGTATTCTGCATAGTTTTCATGTAGTGTATGGCTTTTCACAAGGACTCTTTGCCCTCTTCCTTTCTCCACGATTGTATCCAATATTCCAGCCCATACCCATATTGTCCGTTTTTCTGCCTCTGCTCCAATGCAATGTGCTGCTGTTAGTATAGTATCTGTTTCTAATATAACTCCGCCACAGGTACCAATTTTAGAAACAACTTTTCCATCAACTGTGCCGGTAATTATAATTTCCAGATGGACGACAAAACCATAGGTTCCGGGATTTGATACAGCATATTTATTAAGATATTCCAGGACGTCTCCCACATCCGTACCCTCGTTCACTGGGATAGCGTTCACAAATCCGAACACAATTGTTAGAAATATTAAACTCAACATGATCAAAAGAAAACGAATACTAAATCACAGTGTTGCTTTTCAGAATTTTTATAGTAAAATTATTAGATTCTAAAAACTTGTTAAGAGTGTGTGGTGCCGAGCTACGAGGAATAAGTAAAACATTTGTGTAAATAGCAATAATAATGTGTAAAATCAAGTATGCAATTTCATAAAATTAAAATTTGTTTAATGGATCAATGAACATATCTGTGTCACACAGATTCCGTGCCCAGTTAATAATGTGTTGTATAAAATCCCAAGTTGTGAAATACTCCGTCGATTTCAGACTACAACATTGTTAGGCTTGAGAAATGTATACCTATATCCAACACTAACTTTTCCATTTCCAAGAGTTTTTTTCACACCTTCCCAAAATATGGTACATGTCTACAAGGTAGCCTCTAGGATGGACAAATAAAGGCTCAGCTCTAGGAGAAGGGCAAGTTGTACTCTAGTTTTCTCAGGTATTCATATGCCTCGACTGAAGGTTGCAAGAGCTAAAATCTTCAACTGAAAATTCAAGGGGACTTCTTCCAGGAATCATGCGGTTATAAACGTCCGCTTGAAAAGATAAGCCATTACATGTAATTCGAGAGTTCCGTTTATTGGTATCTTTGTCATTGATGTAATGGTCGGAGTCGTATATCTCCCTCCGTTTGTAGTTCTTCCGAGCTTGAAACCTCCATGGATTGGAAGTCTGCCACTCCAATCGTATGCAGGCCTCAGTTAGGCCATGCTTATCACCCATGGAACTTTCCGCTTTTTTTAAGCATGAAAGCACGACCATACCTTGTTGTGTGGAGAAGTGAGGATCCAATTTGAATGAACTAGAATTTGTGGCTACCGTGACACTACCTGAACTAGATGAAGCCTACACATACAGAATACAATTTCTCTTTACTCAGTAAACGAAGTAGTTCTATCAATAGAGCTATGTTAGCTATTTAAGGGGTATTGGGAAAACAACACGCATACATACGATGTACATTTAAGACTCTACAGGGTTGGCTTGATATACACCAACCCGGTGACCTGGCTTGACCGAGCTCTCGTCGCGCTAATACGATATCTAGATTAAGTCACAGAGATCAATCATAAGAAGATTTCGCTTGCAGGACAAAAAGGAAATGTTTACTCTAGCTTAAGGAATTAACCCTTCACAACCCTTGGAAAACAAAAGAATGAGTGTCTTCTGTTGAATTGTAAATATATTCCACATTACGCACAAATAGTACATTTTCCATCCAAACCAGAAAAAATCCCCACACTATAGCAGTGTTTGACATACGAAAAAATTCTTGCTCCTCTAAAACTATAAAACAACTTAAATGCTTTGAAAATGGACGGTTTCCTTTCTTCATTTTAAAATATGGCATAAATACAACATTTTTTATATATTTATAAGGAATTAATGATTTTATTCCTAAATTTATATAACCGACTCGCGAGTTGCGCCTATTCAAAAATCGTATAACTCTTCTCTTAAATTTACTTTCTACCACCAACCACTGTTCTTTCGAGATTCTCCTAAAACAATATGGGTTCGAGCAGCAGTTGTATGGTGGGCACAAACCTAAAATTGCAATGAAACATACAGTGGCTCACGAAAGTATTGGGACTGGCACTTTATTTGAAGTTTCTGTAAAAAAAAACTATATATCTATACTAAAACAATTTCATCTGTATTTCATTTATTTACTTATTTAGATATATTTCAACTAAAAATTAACGAACAGATCTTTTATTAATCCACGCCATTGCCCCGAACCGCAGTGCTAGCCGCACAAGCTCACCACTGTCCCTCTCCTCTCAATCTGGAGTAGACTGAGTTGGGCTGGGCCCTGGGCCTGGGATCCCTGAGGGTAGCTTCCGTAGCAGATTCTCTGCCAGTTCTCGCCTCTCTTTAGAACGAGGATGGTGGGAGATTCTCTCGAGAGTGAGGGCAACGAACATAAATAACAAGAATACCGACTTGGAACATTGCAATGAAAAATTTTCATTGACCTTGAATATTTGTCTTTGTGTTTGTTAATTTATCTAAATAAGAAGGAAAAAGCATGAAAATCACAATTTGCCTATCTATTAAGAAATATGACGACACGAGTTCTACCTACATATATAATGAAAGATGAAAAGGGATAAAAGATCCGAACTAAAAGTTTCAAAGAAATTCATTATGGCCGCTTTATTCATCTCTCTTCATCAATAATTAGATTGACAGAGACAAAGTAGGTAGCCAAAAGATCACAATTCGTAGGAAATTCTACCTCTTGAAATGAGGGGAAGATATTTTCATAACAAAAATTGAGACAACCCAGTAAAATAAAATCGACTCACTTAGCTGGTTAAAATTCTTCTGAGAATATTCCTCAATTTCATTCGACAAAAATTAGTAATTCTCAGAAAAACTATAAAATCTCTTGGATTTCCAGATTGCTATTTTTCTTTCTTCCATTCTAAATCAATGGGCCAGGCTTTTACTATATCTAGGCGGGTTAAAACCTACACACCTTAGCCGGGCTGTGGAAAGCATGCCTCTTCTGAAAGTAAAAAAAACAAATACACTTCCCCTTTAAGAAAAAGTGATCATCCCTCTCTTTCAGATGTATGTAAGATTTATATTAAAGTAATCCGTATCTCTCTTCGAATTGTTTTGTTCTTTGTTTTTTTGCTTTCATGTATACAGTCATCTTATTCTTGCGTCGTAGTCTCTTTCATTTGGAGTTTTTGGCAGAGTCGGCCTTCTTGTTATTAATGTTCGTTGGTGAGGGCTCCTCCGGCCCTCCCTCCTCCTGGGAGCAGCCAATCTCTCATTAGGGCTGAGCGTGATGCCTGAAGGATGCTATCACGCCTTCATGGAAGCCCCGGCCGATTCAGTTTAGAGTATGTGGCTCGGTGAGTCAAACTCTCATTCATAATTTTGTGGGTGATACTTGTATTGAGTGCGAATCCTTTCATGGAGAGACAACATGTTGTTAAAGGCAACCTCAAGGTCCAAATACAGAAGGAAATATCTTTGTTCTTAACAGCATCTTTTAAACTAAGAAGATGCCAATCCACATTCGCGAATGCAGGAAATTGTAAAATGTCTAGTATTCGTAAAGTTCTGCTCAAGAACTGATGTCGTCTTCTTCGTTCTTCTTGAGCATTAAGGGTTCTCCAAAAACAATGGCTAGAAATTTCGTCAGGAAAACATCCATGGAATAACAAAAAAAAGGAATGCTCCAAAGTGTTCTCATTTGCGTCTGGAAAAAGCTGCACAATCACAAAAAAATCTGTTTTTTTTTCCTCAAAGGAAAGGCGAAACGGATTGCTTGCTACATACTAGAAATATTTGTAAGAGGTCCCTTGAGTCGGTTATGGTTTGCCAAAATAATTACAAATTAAGCATTCCACATCACCTGTCTATAACAGAGCAGAAAAGTTTAGTAATCCCACAGGCTGTCAAATCCCTCTAATACTTTCAACATTTTTCTTGAAAATCCTTATCGCTGAAGGTCCTGGCAGCCGAAGGTGTAGTCTCTAAATTAAGCTTTTCACCAAGGATTGAATATGAGAATTCAGACTTTGCACTAGAGTGGGTTCCCTAATTATCCTCAACAAATCAGGCCAACTATTAATTGAAATATTCCTGCCTGCTACTATTTGTTCAAACGAAATATTTTCTGGCGAGATATTAAAAGGATCTCCATTTAAAGTCTCTTAATAAGAGCTCACCGCAACCAGTTCCCATATCATGCTAGTGATCCCTATAAGCATGGAAAAAGGAGACTTTGGTACCGGAAAACCCTTAAGTTATGCATTATTTTCCGGGTACGACACAGAAAAACATCGCTCTCTATCTATTTATATTAGCTATTGACTTGAAGCGTGCAAAAATCTCCCTTTGCTTCACCCTGGATGTATAGGTTTAGAGCCTCCAAAACCGTGGGTGTTGTCTTTACATATCCGGCTATTCATAAGCAGGCATGTCCTTGAATGTCGTCAGACTGTAAACAGCAGTTTCCAGTAAAGTTTGTTCCATCATAAAGTACACAATATTGTATGCAAACCAGGTTGAGTATTTCGCTAACGCCCAGTGCCGCTGTTTATGTCGAAGCACTGGGGGGATCGATGTAATCCCTTTTAAGGTATTGTCTAAGCTTGAAAGGAATCTGACTCTATTGACTAGGGAAATTTTTGCTGAAACTTTGACTATAGTTTCAAATTGTTTATCTAATTTAATTTCATATTTTTTAAAATAATAACTCATTGGTTTTGCAATCAGAAGATTCATTTAGAATCTTTGTCAATATTTGTTAGCTGTGAGTTACTAAAACTAGTGTGACTATTGCAGCAGCAAGCGCCAGAACTATAACAATTTAACTTGACTTCGAGATCACTGAAGCATAAGCTACCACTGCACAACCAACGGCCGTAACCCAGTGCCACTAGACTACCTAACTATTAATATATCCCAGAAAGATAACTGATATATATTAACCACTCTTCAAGTCACAATTAGGTGGACTTTAACGTTTATAATGTGCCGTGGCTCAAATATTCCATTACAAATTTAGTAGGTAGGCAATTGTTTTCGATAGTGATAATCTTGACGAATTTGGAATCATTGCCGATGGATATTTTGAAGGTCTTTGACAAAATTTATCATTCAGTATTTGCCTTTAGCCTTTTTAAGGTCTTTATATAACAAATACCTTAATAACTTTGGTCTACCGTTTGTAATACCTTGAATGAGTTATTGTAGGCCCATAAAAGTTAATAGATTCCTACGCAGGATCAAAAGTTATGTCGATTTATGCATGTCCGTCTGTCCATCTGTCAACACGGTTACGGGCGAACGGAGCAACGTAGAAAGTTAAAATTTGGTATGTGAGTTTGTTATTTTAGTTGTGAGGTTGAGTTCGTAGATGAGCATAACACGGCCCCCTTCCCCTGGAAAATTTTAAAGTACTGCAAAATGCGCATTTCTAAAGATACGAAGTTGAAATTCGATACATATATACGTAATACCAATCCCCAGCGTCTCACCGAAAATGAATGAAATTGGAGGAGGGGAACCCCCCTTTACTCGAAAAATACTAATTCCATTATAATTTGCGTAGGAACGAATGGAAGTTTGTGCAAATTGGTCCAACACACCTTTTGCACAAAGACATTTAACACAAAAAATCATCCATTATTTATTTTTATTGAAATCTAATAATTTAAAATCCATCAAACCAAACCAGAAAATTTAATAAATTTAATAAATAATACATTTCGCATTTATTTGTAGCAAACAAATTCTTTTGCATTTAAATAATATAAAATACAAAGATCTTTTATAATATGCACTTGCCTATTAATTTTTTATTATTTGTGAAAATTTCGTCTTAGATCGCTTAATCTGTGTCACATTGGGCATTACTATTTTCTATTTTTATAATATTAACGGTGGGATGCCAGAAAGGTCCATTATCTCTACCAATCTTTTGCTGTTTGCTTATTTGATTTTCATGTAAATGCTATGACTAAACCGTTTTATCTGAACCCAAAGCTGTGTAATTTTTCTGCTCTCCCTTAAACATGTTCCAAAGTCTCGTACCATTCTTTTTATTAATGGAATCGATATTCTCGTCATTTAATTGAAATATCTTTAAGTATAGATATTCTGCAATCTTAGTTAGCTATACAGATCACGTTTTTATCAGTGGATAAAAATATAAAAGAGCTTTGTACAGCAAAGGAAAAAATATTTGATCTCATTTGACCTAATGCTCGTGCGTGAGCATCATATTCCCACACAGTAATCCCCATATTTGGGTGAGATAAAATAATTACCTTCAAATTTAGACGTTCGAACATCTATTACGTCGATGTTGCAAGTTTTATGCTCTTTTGTCAGCATTTCAAGGTATTGACAAAATAACAAGGTCTGCTTCTAACACTCGACTTTTCCCGACAGCAGCACATTTTGGAGTGCTTATTGCTTACAGCACTTACTGAAGAAGATGACTGATGTCGTGCAAAATATCATTGGGTAGAAAGTCGAGGAAAAACGTAATCTAAAATCTTATAATTTGGTCGATATTAATAAGCATTTTTCTATTGAAATTTGTGGTATAACTGTATGTATATCGTATATGTACTATCGATCACACGTTGACCCGTCTTCACCTTTTTATTCTTCAGAGAGTTATTGATTATCACTATAAGAATATGAAATGGACTACTACTTTCTTTTCGCTTCTTGGACTATAAGTTGTAATTATTCAAGAATATGCATCGACACCTTCATTCAATTCTCCAGATCCTTTTTCTCCTTCCTACTTTTCAAGACTGAACTGTAACTTCATGGAATATTCCCTAAGGTTAAAAGGTTTAGTTGAACTTAAGAAAAAAAAAAATAGTATTTATAGAAATTTATTTATATTCAATACATTGTAAGAATTTTACATTTGGAAGCAGTTCCTTTAAGGTCAAACTCCAATATTCTTTCTTCTTATTCTAATTCAGCACCTTTTCTAAAACATACAGCTCTTAAGTCTTTTATAATTTCTGATTTATGTTTCCCTTTATATTTTAAAGACGAACTTCGTGTTGGTGGCACCGGTGGAATATTGGTTATGGTAGGCGTTGTCAAATGCTCATTGATCCAATCGAGATATTTTGAAACATCAGTGTAGATAGCAGGAAATTTAGGGTTGGACACTTCTATGTCCTTCCCATCTTTCCTTTCAATTTTTGTTGTTGCTCCAAATGAACTCAACCCAATCACCTTTCCGTCAACAATAAACGGACCTCCTGAATCTCCAAAATTGTTTCCAGACTTTCGATCATATGAAATCGTACAAATTGTATTCTCACTGATTTTTGGCACTACGTAGTATCGCTGACATTCCTTTTGTAACATGCCTTTCATTAAAGCGCTTTGCAGCATTGATGGTGTTTCACCATTTGAATTAAGACCCCAACCAACAATCCACCCATATTTACCATCTACATCGAAATAAGGTTCTGGCAATGTTGCAAGTTTCACACGTTTTCCATCTGGCTTAAGAGGCGTCTCTAACTTCAGAATCGCTATATCATTTGGGTTAAACACTCCGTCAGCATATTTTGCATAGTTTTCGTGTAATATATGGTTTTTCACAAGAACTCTTTGCCCTCTGCCTCTCTCCACGACTGTATCCAATATTCCAGCCCATACCCATATTGTCGGATCTTTTGCCTCTAGACCAATGCAATGTGCTGCTGTAAGTACAGTATCTGGTTCTAAAATAACTCCTCCACAGGAACCAGTTTCAAAAACTACTTCTCCGTCAACTATAATATCAGTGGTAATTTCCAAATGGACAACGAAACCATAGGTTCCAGGATTTGATACAGCATATTTATTAAGATACCCCAGGACGTCTCCTACATCCGTACCCTCGCTCACTGGAATAGCGCCTCCAGATCGAAACGCTATTGTTAAGAGTATTAAGTGCAGCATAATCAGAACAAAAATCGAATACTAAAAGGCAGTGATACTCATCATTACTTTTATAGTAAAATCCTTGGTGAAACTGTTCTAAGTGGATGGGCTGTATCTAACTACGAAGAATAAGTAAAACATTTGTGCAAATATCCGCACAGATGGGCGAACTTTACTTCTGTAAGACTAAGTGGGTTACATAAGATTACAATTTTTGAAGACCTATTGTTCTTTAGTTGATTTGGATATAAGATGACAGTTTTTTCGGTTTAAAGCACGAAGATGAATGTGTTGATAAAGAGGTCGTGCCGCACGTAGTTCGTTGTTGTGATTATTACAGTGAGTGGACAATGACCACAGAGTCTTCAACACCAACTACTAAATGTGCGAAGCTTTATAATTTCGAATAACGTGCTCTAATTCAATTTTACATTCCTTCTTCCAAGAATCCGTAAGATTGCACCAATATTCCTCATTATAATACTTACCTTTATACATGTTCGAGTCCGGAAAGTGTGTTCATTAGAGCAGTTTCATATGTTTTTTGTGATTTTCTGTGACCTATTGAAAAAAGTTGATCATATTTGAGGGTTTCCTTTAACAAAATCCAGTGAAAAGCAGCAATGATTGATTTGTCCTGATCGCTCTTAAAGAACTGTCCCAATATTGCCTCCACATTTGATTAACCTCATTGAAGAGTTTTCTAGCTTCAATTTGCTAGCCTTCTATTTAAAATAGGTAGCGTGTTGGTGACTTCCGTTTTTATATTACTTCTTATTTACGGGTAAAACATCTACGGATTTTGCAGTCTCTATATGTACACTTTTTATTGTGTACATATAGATTGGTTATTGTGTACATATAGATTGTATACCTAGCCTTTGAGATTGTAATTCGTAATCATTAGCCCCAAAAACCTATATATCTGTCATTATGCCAACATTCCACTGACGCTTAGAAAATCTTGTCGGCCATATTAGGTATGCATATTTTCATGACGAACACAAAAACTTTTGAAAAAATTTTACAATTCCGGCTTTTTACAAAATAAAACTTTCACATGGTAGCCCTCTGGAGGAGTTAGCCGATTTGGTTAATTGTATGCCAGAATATTTAGATTTCACTAAAGTACTTGCGTGCCGAATTTTATCCATTTACTTCGAAGCATTCTCGTTTTAGAAGGAAAATATCGACCTTTTATTTGACATAGCTGGAGGCTTCATATGGCAACCCTATGAAGGAGTTATCCAAATTGGCCCATTTGCGAACTTGATCTTTCATTTTTAATAAATTATTTGTGTACCAAATTTCAAGTCTCTAGCTTAAGGTGCTCTTGAGATAACTCGAGGACAGACAGACAGACATCTATTAAACGATTTCCTTTCTTTTCCCATTAATGGCAATATAGTTTATTTTTGTGTATCATGAATATTTCGATGCGTTACACAACGTTTGCTCAAAGTTATAAGACCCTACATCTAGGGTATAAAAATGATGGATCACATCATCCTTTACAAGACCGACGTATTCTGTCCCAAATATAGTGAAGTTCATAAGAACAAAAAGAAGTAGATGAATTTTGCACTGGCTACAACTTTATTTGTAATGCTGACTTTGTTTTAAAGGAAAAACTGGATACACTCTCATCGATATGGCATATGCGCTCTTTTACTTAAGGCAATGTAATGCAAACCTTATAAATGACACAATGTTTTACACACAATTGGATCACTTCAATACAAAACACTTTATTATTAAAATAAGCTTGATAAATACAAATGTGCTGTCGAGGTGCAAATAAAGGTGACATAGAACTATTTTTTAGGGGTATTACCCTCTTCACACATTGATGATGTAGGCTCAGATGATGATGTGGGCTCAGATGATGATGTGGGTTCAGATTCCCATACGTCTTCCTCCACTTGTTCCGTAATCCACTCTTTGAATTTATAGACTTCGGTATAGACTGAAGGATAACAGGAGTTAACTAGTTCTACTTCTTCTCCTTTATTATTCGTACATTTTTTCGGAACTCCAAATGAACTTATTCCAATAACTTTCCCATTGTAAACGAAAGGACCGCCAGAATCTCCAACACTGTTCCCCGAGCTTCCGTCATCTGACCTTGTGCATATAGTCTTTTCATCTATTATATAGACTCCATAAAAATATTTTTTGCAATTATTATACACAAGTCCTTTTATACATAATTTTTGAAGCAACTTTTGTCTATAACAGGTATTGTCGTGTCCCCAACCAGCAATAATACCATAATCTTCTATTTCAAAAGGAGCACTGCCAAGTTTCGCCGCTGTCATGTGCAGGGACAATTTAATTTTAAATTCTTTTTTCAACTTCACTATAGCAATATCGTTAGGAAGATAAACGTATTTTGTGCTGCCTTGAGGATATACTTTTTCCCGAAAATCTCTGTGTTTGATAATCAATGCAGCACAACTCTTTTGCGCTTGTTTTCGCTGCTTTTCTAAGTGGATAATCCCACCTAAAACCATTACTAAAGCTGGTTTAAGAAAACAATGTGCTGCAGTAAGAACATATTTTTTGGTTAAAATTACGCCACCACAGTAGTCGACGCCATGGCTTTTCTCCTCCTTCTTAAACCCCAGAATATTTATATGCACCATGAATGATAAACTACTGTCTCTTAAGTAAATCGTTTGACCATTAATAGTTACCACTTTGCCAGCATCTCGTCCTCCCTGAATTGGACTTGCAGTTCCTACCTCAAAAAGTAGCACCGACAGTAAAGTAAACGTAATCATGCTCAAAAGATTTCAAATATACTAACTGGGATGATCTGAATTTTGGCAGCAATTTTATATGCCATGAAATCCAACGCAAAAACTTATATGAACGTGTATTAAAACATTTGTGTTTTGGATTAGCTAATACTCTGGAAATTGGATCAACTTTTCGCTCAGAAACAATAGAATAAATGTGACTTTTATTTGTATAAAGTCTGATAAAGTTTCTACGGCGCAGTTAATTCGCACTTAATTAAACTCAAAAATAATTTGTAACATTCCACACAGCATCGTGTATTTAGCGACGTTGCCAGTTTAACTACGCAGTAGATAGATCGAGGTACTAATCAATGCTCTTATATATGGTTTGTTTATTTTCGCAGTAGACATGAGCCACAAGAGGAAATTTTAGCTGTGAAGTTGTTGTTGATTACTGCTGGTCCTGGATAATAACCTGGTCAATTTTCTAATTAGATCTTTTGAAAGAAATTGCGTGATCTGATGCAAAGCGCCATGTGATTGGCTGTTAATTGTGCAAAACATTTTGTTCTCACCATTAATTCTCGGAAAACTGAGCTTCAGTCTACCATCTGTCTGATTCCATTGAATAGAGCTATATGTTTTGCAATTACTTGGAATTATA
>QYTT01082599.1:0-10196 GCA_006980735.1 Dasypogon diadema
TAGCTGCGTTCTTTTGGCAGCAGAGTACAGAGTTGTCATACATTAACCGTGTTAAATTAACTCGGTTATTTAACCGAGTTAAAAAGCTTACTGGATTATTTAAGTCTTCTACGGGGAAATAGATGGCGCTTATTGAAAGTTTTTGTGTTGAAAAGTTGATCTTGCTCATCATAGCAATTAAAATATGCGCTAATGTGGGCAAAACTGACATTAAGATAAATTTCAAGTTAATAACGGTCTTTACTTATCTCGGGTTTGCTTAAAAAGAGGAAAAGATAAGAAGAAGAATTATCCATATACTCCATGGATTCCAACCGTTCTTTTTAGCTTTTTAGCTTTTCTATTGCCCAAAAGAACACAGCTTATGACACAAACATTTCAGTGTAGACTCAATTTTCCTGAAAGTTTTATACAAAGTAGATGTGTGTCTGAGATGAATAAAAGTTTATTTTTCAAAGTGTTCATATTCTAATTGAAAAATTATTTAGACATTTTTAACGGTGATAAATACAAGAGCGCACGGAAGAAAGAAAAAGAATAAAAAGAATTCGCCCATTAAATTAATCCATGTAAGGAGTTGCAAAATCCTCTATACTACAAAAAAATATCATCCCTACGACAGACCGCGTGCAGATCATGTGGGAATCTACGAGGAACCCAATTAGGAGATAAGTAGTTCTGATAAGATTTCTTTTGATTTGTACTCTAATTTTACCGCGATCGTATGTGCAACAAAATCTTCCAAATTTTAAAATTAGCACTTAAGAAGTGATGAGGTTAGGACACCGGAGATAGGCTAAGTTAGATTGTATATTTGCATTAATTTCTCATTCTGTAAAAATTCTAAAATTTGTAATTTACATTTCGCGTATTAAAATTTTTCTAAACCAAATTTCGGGAGCCACCATGATTGCGTAAGCCAGAGATCGAACAAACAATCGTTTAGATCAAAACAATTCGACGCCCAAACAGCTATCAGGAGATCTAAAAGAATCATTTTTGAAATATTGTGTCGCGTAAGGTCGCTACATACCTTCACAGTGTCAAAGTGTTCTCTTGGCTGTTCAGGATGGTTTTGTATCGGGCCGGTCTACTACCACAAACTTGCTTGTATTTACGTTTAATACAATTACAAGCTGACTGTATTTATACAGATTTTAGTAAAGCTTTTGACAAATTGTCGCACTCAGTCGTTATTATACTGAAATTGCATAAACTTGTCTTCTCAACTTTCCTTTTAGAGTGGATTTACTCGCATTTGTCTGAGAGATGTTATCAGGTGCATTTTCGTGGTTCTTGGTCGAGGGTCATAGAGGCCACATCTGGTGTGCTTCAGGGTAGACACCTTGGCCCTCTGCATTTAGAGATCTCCCTTGGAACGGCCCTATGATTCTTTCATCATGTCGCAAATGGCTTAATCTTTTTGGTATGACCTCCTTAGAGAAGTGACATAAGATTGCCGATATAGTTTTTATCCACCAGCTCTTGAACTCTAATTAACTTTTCGGAACTCCAGGGTAGAGCGTCGTTTAGTACTAGTCGCAACTTGACGGGTGCCCCGCTTTTGCATATTATTTCTCTAGAACTGACTATGGTAGGTATCAGCTTAATAATCGCATGTGTGTGGCAGTCAATTGTGCTGCAGAGCATTTCGATTTGGATGTTTTCAAAATTGTACTAAAAATCGTCTTTTTCTAATCTTGTGATTCTTCTTATAAAGTTAACATTACTAACTACTTTCTTTTTTCTTTTCCTGTCGTTTGATTTAATCTTACTAACAGTCACATATCTTGCATGCTTGTCATGGAGCCTAATCCTAACTCATTTCTTTCAAATGTGTGAACGCTTATTGCGGAGATAGGTAAATTTTTCTTGGCTCCACGCTGAGAAGTGCCCCTTCTGGGCTAGAAGTGAAATTCATTATTATTATTATAATTTTTGTATCGTTATTAGAGCACCGCTACTACAACATATAACGTGTTGACTTACGATTCATTAGGTCCTAGATTAGAGGTGTACCGGTGTCTAACATATTCTTTCTATTGGCAACAAAATGATCTCTAAAAGCTATTAGACACGGTATGGTTCGAGTTTAATTAGTAACCCTTAGGCTGCGTTTACACAGTGAACAGGGCATTTGTGCTAATCCATTTATTTTTCGCCAGTAATTTTAGCGCGTTATTTAAACACCTGCATACGTGAGTGTACATTTTTTAGGTTAACCTGTTTTAGCATCATCTATACCACTTGCTGTTTGAAGCAGCTTTAGGCAAACCGCATAGTGTAGTCAGCAAGTGAAAAGTCAATTGACTGCGCTCGTTACACACAACACCATTCAGGAGCGCACACTAAGCCTGTTTATGTCAGTCTGAGGCCAAAAAGTCAGGGGTTCATTCAGTCTATGTCAGCAACGTTAATTTTAGTTGATTGATAATCACAGAAGCAGAGAGCAGAATTTTTCATCTAGAATCTGCACCAATTCATCAAAGCTTTTTTCAACATTCTGTAATATATTTTAAAAAGGACTGGATCTTCCAAATCCTTAATACGTTGTAGCAGTCTGATCCTTTATGCCAAAGATTTTTCCACTTTCTTTTTTGGACCATGCTCCATTTTCCGAAATCTCCTCGGTAATGTACGATCTCCCTTAATAGATCAGAAAATTCAGCGGTTACTATTTCTCAGTTATCGACGCATTTCGCATTTTTATTTATAAATTTTATCTTTGTGTTGTTTCCATTCTGTTGATTTTTGAAATATTGGCCAAAGACAATATCATACGTCCTGAGGATACAAAGAATCTTCTGTCTTACCCGTTTTGCGTTGTGGCATACACTACAAGTTTTACGTTTATCTAAAATATATTGAAAAATTTAAATATGCTAATCGAATCGAATTGTTTACGAACTCAATAAATTCCGAGCTCAAATTTTACCGGATTTTTTAATGCTTACTTCACCCAAGTGCGTAGCAAATGTTAAAAACGTAAATCGAAAACGTTTACGTTTAAGCAGAACCAATTAAAATGTAATGTCATGTAAATACGAAAATGAATTTATTTTTGCAGGAGGAAAAAGTTAAATCCACATGGAAATGTGTTAACTGATTAAAGCTATTCGGAAACATTTACTTACATAAGAGCATGAACTTAAACTTATTGATGTGATTACTTTTTTTTGCTAGGTGTGCAAAGATTAATGACAAAATCATTGCGGTTATAAATAACTTTTATAAATGAGAAGTACTTAATAAGCGATTTGGTTGGGGCTCGTTGGGTACCATATAAAGTCTTAATTTAGGTTCATTCGTTCGATCATAATCGTAAGTATTTGGATATTGCCAATTATGAAAGTTGATTTTATACCCCATCTTTTACCACAGCCTGACTTTACGTTTTTGATTTTAATTTGGTTTTGATAACAAGCTTCGAGTTATTTCGTTCAGACGAAAGGTTAAAGATTAATGTAAATTTTTTATGCGCACAGAAAAGCGTGCTTTAATAAAAAATAGCGTTCAATGGAATTTTACATTTTTTACTGCATTTGTAGACAATTTATCATAGTTTTTATTTGAATCATTCGTGAACAATTGAAAACGTTAAAAAAGCTTCATTATGCCTTAACTAACTAAAATTTTTATTAACTTTAACGATTTATAGAAGTTTGCTATTTATGAACACATTGAGTTATTTTAAACTTTTTACTCTAGATCAGGAATTCCCCAAAATTATTTGCCCTTCCGTCTCTGTTTCAGATAAAAAATTTAACCAGTGCCCTTTAAAACTCTTTTTTATGCGAGTAAACAGGATGCAGTGACTAATTTGTGTTATTTTATCTGTATACAGGGTGTCCTACAATTTGACCTTAGTGAAAATCCCTTAGTTTTTGAGATATTGGCACTTTTAAGAAATTCATTGTGGGGCGATGTTTTCGTGTGATTTGTACTTAAAAAAATTTTGTTTGCATTCGGTTTTTTGCATAACAATCTTAAATAGTTGTACTATGAAACCTAATATAGAGTTTGTGGGTTAGGTGTCTTGTTTTATTACAATTTGGCGCCATTTTTGAAAATTAGATCGCATTAGTGCATTTAGTCTAATTTTTAAAATTATATAATATAGCATTTACACTTCGAAAGTAACCAAATCAACACAACATTATAGCGGGTCACATTTCTCCCTCTGACAGTTGGAATTACTACATTGGCTCTCGCTTATGCTTTTTGTTTTTGAAATGGTTTTAATTGAATTTGAAAGGGTTGCTTTTATATTTGAAAAAGTTGTAATTGGCATTGAAAGGGTTGTTAATAAATAGAAATAATTGCTTTCAGAAATTGAAATAGTTGTTATTGAATTTGAAAAAGTTGTTGCATTTTTGAAAAATTTGCAAGTGATTTTGATATGGTTGTGTATGGTTTTGAACTGGTTGCACATGGTTTTGAAATGGTGTATGAAACGGTGTTGATTTCGTTACTTTTGAAGTGTAAATATAACTTTCACTACAAACTAATTAATAAAGGGCTAATAAATCAAAACTAATGATTTTTTGAAAAGGAGTTAATTAAAATGTTCAAACTGTTTCCCTTCAGCTCTCATACAGGCTTCTGATAAATAAAACTTTTAGGTCGCGTTCATATCGCGCTTGATTAATTTCCTCAGCTGCTGCTCGTGTTATCTCGCGCAATTGTTTTTAATGCAACAGTTTATACATTTTTAGCGTAAAACCTTAGTAAATTTCCAGATATGGGCCTCCAATTGTTTTTTTTTTAATGTTACCCTGTCCTACAAAAAGTTAAATACACCTGGTCTAGACTGATCTTTTATCTCTTGTGGTGTTCCTCAAGGCTCTTTTTGGTCCCCGTCTTTATTTTCTATGTTTGTTGATGATCTTCCAATGCACTTGAAACACTCAACAGCTTTAATATACGCTGTTAATGTGTATTTCTTCGCACTTTGGTCTCTTTGAAGACGGCATCTCTAGAATGAATGAAGGTTTAGAAGAAATGTACAGATGGTCACTGCTAAATGGCTTAGTTCTTGCGGATAAAAAATCACAATTTATAGTAATTTATAAAACTGTAGCTGACATCACCCATTTTTCTCCGACAGTGTTGAATACCATTGTGTTACGCCTTGTAGACGTCGGAAATATTAGTGAACTGTATTCTCAAGTTAACTAAGTCAAGGTAAATTATGGTAAGATTTATGGCACCTTAAGTTTGTGCAGAGATTGCAGAGATGAGTAAGTTAACCCATTCTCTGTCATAATTAGCAAAAAAGCTTTCGTGAGAAAAGTATATGTAAAAATACATTTCGTAAGAGAGAGCTTAAAAGCTTCACGTGTATACTCATAGTTGGCAGCGAATGTGAAGAAAGATTTTCTATATTGTTAGATACATATATTAAATCTTAAATATGTTAAAAAGTCTAAGAAGCTTTCCTTTATCTTTGGTGTTGTTCCAAAAAATGTGATTTTATAATACATATTTTATAATACATATTATAATACATATTATGATCTTGTGTGTGCTTTTTTCCTAATTTTGAATTTGACTTAAGTATTATGAAGGAAATATAATTAAAAACTTTTGTACTATGACACATTATCCAGGCACCATAATTCGATTCGACCGCATCGACGATCGAACTTATAGCTGAATTCTAAGCTGAATAAGTTTAAAATTGCAATTAGAATTTTTGCTTTAACACTAAACGTACCGAGATGCTTACAACTAAGATAGAAATAATACGCTGAATAATGAAATTGAAAGAGAGGTCACCGGTCAAATGATCGGGTTTGGTACGTTTAGTGTTAATTCCACCAAAGTTCGATCGTGGATACGATTGAATCGAATTACATAATCGTGCCTCAAGATTGGTTCATTCAACGACGGCATTACTGAAATTCTCAGGGTAGAGTGAACTGCGAGGTATTTACGTATAAAACCGATTCCATGAAATACCGGCACAATGTCGTTTGACATTGTCGCTCTTTTGTCGCTACTTTAACACATTGCGTGCCAGAGTTCTATTTAGCTTCATATTCAGCTATTAGGAGTCACTCATATATGAATGACATGGCACACAATGTGTTAAGTGGTCGAACGTATGGGATCCTTCCCTAATAACAAGTAGCCATACTCATACTCTCAACTTTCGCAGGATATTTTTTAAACATTTTTTTTCCTGTTGTGTGCTTATATGTATAATTGGTTTCACTTTTATCGTTAATTAAGGAGAACTTGAAATTTACAAGTTTTTTACGGAACTTTGAAAATTAAAACACGTTTTAATGTTCACCAGATGTTTCCCAAATTAATTTTATTTGTTGTTGTTAGATATTTTCAGCATGATCCTTGGATAATATCCTTGGGGAAACAACAAATTCCAGATATATAGATCTAATTGCCAGAATATAAAGATGTCCAGTGTATAAAACACACTAAAAAGGAACAAAAAATTCGTCTAAAAAATCCCATTACAAAATAATTTTGTTTTAACAAAATTGTCACCGTTTACATGGGTTTAATAAATTAATTCAAACCATTCAAGTGTCACTGAAAGTAAAATTACTTGAAAATTCTTGCAATCAGTTCTTTTGATCTGTAAGAAGTTCCAGTGTGAGCCTGGAGCATTCCCACGATTCCTCCATTCTACGTGTTCGAAGTATTTAAAAAAGACGGTGGTGCTTGATGGTTGTAACGGACGAAATTTAAGTAAGACGCGAAATGGAACACGATAGCCTGCAACATTGTTGGAGGTAGCCAAAAACAGGTTCGATAAATCAATATCCTCCCATCGATTCCGTGCTCCAACAAAAAGCAGACAATAAGATGGACAAGACTACCCAATAAGCTTTCTTGTTCCAAGGGACGTCTTGAATTACATTATGTCCACGTGAGATAAGTTACAAGCTACAAGATTTAACTGTTATCCTGATTTTCGTGACACACATACGCAGTCATCATAGGCATGAAACCATGGTGGATGTCTTAATTAATCACCGTGCAAAATCAATGGTATCGTATGTGATCTGTGCAAGCAGTTTTCGTCATGCAGCCAGAAACTTTGATAGCACCAAAGACTTGTTTGACTTGTTTGGACTGGTGATTGCTGGTGTCTTTTTTATCCTCTATATTCCTCCGTCAAATAGTTTCCAACAGCAGCCGGTATACTGAAACTGCTCTGAAAACCGCAGAAATCAGTTGAAAGGCTTTTGACTGGTTTTGTCTTTTGTGCGCGTCACTTGAAGATAGAGAACTTGTCTGCCGAGGCGCTTAACACAGTTGGATCCAACTTACGTGATTGCAGATCAACTAGTTATTAGGGACCATTTAAAAATTATATCCTCATGCATCATGCTTGTTGCACTTTTAAAGCGGCTTCTTTGAGAACTTCCAGTACTCACCTATGGTTTGATTGCTTTTCCATTTTCTTCGCTTATTATCTGTTTGTGCTTATGAAGATCACATTCAATTTGCACTCATTTTTGTTTTTTATCAAGCTGCAATTATTGTAGGCTGTTCATTGCATTGATTGCATGCGTCAAGCATGACTGGAAAAAAATAATTGAATTGAAATATTTCATATTACTACATTACTTTTTATATTTTGATAGTTATAGATTACAGGAGGATTTTATTAATTTACTAAAAAGTTTTAATATTTACAATAGAGTAATTGTACAATTTAGATATTATAACTTTTGAATAATCTCGTGAATTTGCAAAATAAAAGTGCCCCACTCACGCACTTGAAGTGAAACACTCTATTGATACTTTTGACACTTTTACCTATTTCATACTAATTTTTTTTTTCAAAACAGTTTATAATCATTTAGAAATCATTATGATTAAAAGTGGACTTCATTTTTCAATATTATGCTGTTTCCAAAATAATTCCATGCTTGAATCTATTAACAATCTCGTTGCCAAGCCCGCACATATGCGTGAAGCTCTTAAGCTCTCTCTTTCTAAATACATTTTCGCATATATTTTTCTTACGAAAACTTCTCTAAAGAGGATGGCAGTGAACCTGTTAAACGTTGGTTTTGGAAGTTCTTCAGTTATCTTAACACGTTGACTGCCGAAATTAGCATAATAGCTTTCGTGAGAGAACTACGTGGTAAAATGCTTTTGTCGTGAGAGAGCTTTTAAATGCCGGTCACCGGTGACCGTTACAACGTTTAAATTAGTCGCATAGAGTCTGTTCAGAGCTCAAAAAGCTACCGCGGAAAAGCCCTATGGTCCTTCCACTTTATCACTAATATTCTAATATTGGTTCCTCAAGGTGTCCTTTAGGTTTAATAGTGGCAGAAAGATCGCTCTCAACTACTGCAGAACTAAAAGAAAATCTCTGAGAATATATTATACTAAAGTTGCGTCTAGTCTTATAATTTTTTGATGGTATTCTCCAACATTAACATACTAATTTTCTATTTTTTTAATGTGAATCTAACCTTATTAACAGTTACGTGCCTTGCATGCTGGTGAGGAAGAGTAATCTCAGTACACTAGGACTAAAAGAGAAAATAATTATTTACAAAAATATCACCGGTTTTCTGCCTTAGTACTCTCCACAGCACTTGCTGCTTAATGTTCTTTGTCGGTCGATTATTATTTTAGCGTTTCACTTTCAACTCTATTTTAATATTTCTCTGATTTGCTACTATTGCTATAGAAGCTTCAGTTCAGCAACAATTAAACTAAACATTCATAAGGACCCACAAATAAATAAAATATATTACTCCTAATACTAATTACTTGCAGTAGGGAAAGAAAAAAAGGTCGCTCAGTGCAGGGCTTGAACTTACGGCGCTGAGATTAAGATACTAATTCCCCAGCCCCATTAATGTAATGGGCTGTTTATGCCCTTGATTTGTTATTGATTTTGTGAAAGCTAATCTACGTCTGAGGTTATCTACTACTAGGATTGGAAATTGGGTGGAAATCGAACACAACAAGGAACGTTCCCTTTGAAATTCTGATGGTATCTTCTTAACTGTTGAAGCCCTACAAGGTGAGTGACTTTGTAGCTTTTTTCTTGTCGATTGAGCATATGTATTTTTGGATACAGTCAATACACAGTAATCGCTAGAAACCATTGACTATTGTAGCAATTTATGGTTTAGAATTAGCACTAGCCGATGGAGCGGACTAGATGGCTTTCCTTATTTGTGGGCATGACCAGAAACAGGTGCATTAAACTAGTGATTGTTTTCATGCATTATTTGATAATGAATTTCCACTTCGGATATGACAGTTCAATGTCTGTCTTTTCCATAATGTTAAGTATGAAGCATTTTTGAATAATAGAAATTATAACAGAAGTCGTATGCTCTTCAACAATAATATGAAATCATGTTTAATGTGCCCATCAACTACACAAATACAATCTGCCTCCCTTGAATTAAGGACCTGTGGATGAGGCTTCCTAAATTACTCTATATCATTATAAGCTCATATATCGTTGATATTTCACTAAGTACCTGTTCCCGAGAACAGAGATTGAACGTGAATAAACGAGGTCCTTTGAACGGCACATAAATAAAATTCCAATGGATTTAACACGTTCACAGGCAGGGTTTAGTCACTGAAAGTGACTCTCTTATCTACTTTCAAGTTATTTGTTATGTTTTCATGTAAGAGAGGTGTGTACCGAAAACAGTACACGTGGCAGCGAACATGTTCGCTGATCTCTTGGGCCTTATTGGAAATCGTAAAATTGATTTAAATGTTCTTTGACTTTATGTTTCTCTAGCATTTGTAAAATTCTTTGGATAGACGAAATATGGTCTTTTTTGAAGATAGCCACTCTCATTCTTTGTCAAAGGCTTTAAAGAAAGTTTTATCTACATGTATACAATACTGAAGCTTTTAATGTATGGAAGTTTTTCACACAGTTGCCCTTTGCATCAAGTTATAAACGCTCATCGATTTAGTTTTCAAGGTGTGAACATTAACACCGTGACTGCCACAATTAACATGAAAGCTTTGGTGAGAGAATTACGTATTAGAATGCCTTTGCCGTGAGAGAGCTTTTAAATGGCAGTCACTCAACGTGTTAATGTAATCTACGCCTTAAAGTCAAACGACACTCTTTTATTGTAAAACATGATGTGGTCGGACCAATAAAACATCATATTAAATAAATGTATCACCACATATAAATTAAGGTCGGATATTCGTTTGGATATAGA
>QYTT01082599.1:10216-45918 GCA_006980735.1 Dasypogon diadema
CTAGATGGCTTTCCTTATTTGTGGGCATGACCAGAAACAGGTGCATTAAACTAGTGATTGTTTTCATGCATTATTTGATAATGAATTTCCACTTCGGATATGACAGTTCAATATCTGTCTTTTCCATAATGTTAAGTAGGAAGCAATTTTGAATAATAGAAATTATAACAGAAGTCGTATGCTCTTCAACAATAATGTGAAATCATGTTTAATGTGCCCATCAACTACACAAATACAATCTGCCTCCCTTGAATTAACCTGTAGATGAGGCTTCCTAAATTACTCTATATCATTATAAGCTCATATATCGTTGATATTTCACTAAGTGCCTGTTCCCGAGAAGTGATTGAACGTGAATTAACGAGGTCCTTTGAACGGCACATAAATAAAATTCCAATGGATTTAACACGTTCACCGGCAGGGTTTAGTCACTGAAAGTGACTCTCTTATCTACTTTCAAATTACGCGGTACACATGGCAGCGAACGTGTTAAATTGAGCGATCTCTTGGACCATATGGAAATCATAAAAGTGATTTAAATGTTTTTTGGCTTAAGTTTCTTTAGCATTTGGAATTGACGAAATATGACCTTTTGTGAAGATAGCCATTCTCATTCTTTGCCAAAGGCTTTAAAGAAAGTTTTATCTACATGTATACAATACTGAAGCTCTTCATGTATGGAAAGCTAGTGTCTGTGATGCTAATCCATGCAAAAATAGCGTAGATACAAATGAGTTAAATGACTACTTTGTTCACACCTCTCAGAAGTTCTTTAACGAACCACCCAGTTACCGTTTGCATCAAGTTATAAACGCTCATCGATTTAGTTTTCAAGGTGTGAACATTAACACCTTGACTGCCACAATTACCACAATTAACATAAAAGCTTTCGTGAGAGAATTACGTATTAAAATGCCTTTGTCGTGAGAGAGCTTTTAAATGTCAGTCACCGGTGACTGACACGGCACTCAACGTGTTAATGTAATCTACGCCTTCAAGTCAAACGACACTCTTTTATTGTAAAACATGATGTGGTCGGACCAATAAAACATCATATTAAATAAATGTATCACCACACATAAATTAAGGTCGGATATTCGTTTGGATATAGATAGTAGAAAAATTGCTATTTTTTTCTTTTGATTTTTCAAAAGCTTATAAAGATCATTTTTAATTAAATTTTCCAAAGCATTGTTAACTGTCCATGGCTAGATGAATCAGGCCACAGTCATGGTCTTACTGCGCCAAAATTGAAACACTAGCTATTTCCATTTTCAAAAGTATTTAGCACCGAAAGGGTTAAACTTTTGGGTGTCATGGTCGCGTATGCGTGTCCACAGTCAGAAAAATATCTTTTCAAATTAATGAAAAAGTGCAGTAAACTCAATGAAAAAATGCAATGATTTCGAACCTATGAGAAAATTCATCAATGCAAGGGTGAGGTTTTTATCAAATCAATTACAGCAAAATTTATGGGTGTAAGGAGATCTGTTCTTAAGTGGAGGATAAATGTATTTATTTTTAAGTCTTGTTTTATATGTTATTGATACAAAAAAAATCCGCTATTAGTTGAAAAATAAAGCTTTTGAAACAATGAAAAGATCTATATATCTTAAGTTGAAAGGGGTAGTTCATAAGCTCGATGAATAAATGTTATTGCTGTAATGGATTCGATTGTTTGGAAATATAAAATTATGTAAGTCCCGGGTAATTTAAAAACGCACTTAACACTTCGAACTTTTTTATTAGTTTAAATTTTTTCTTTGTAAAAAGTAAGAAGCAATACTTTTGAAAATCATCGAACTTAGCTAAACAAAAATAAAATTCTATTCCACATTTATTGTAAATATTAAAGAAACATATTTCAGCAACTTAGAATGGTGGCTTAATTTTTAAAAGTTTTTTACCTTCAGGTGATATATAAATTTGCACTGGTGGATTTTCAATACTGGTAATATTTTTAATTATAAATGAATCTAAAGGATTTCCTGCAACAAAACTCGCAAAATATTTATTAAAGTTATTACACTCAATTTGCTGAAGAAAGAAAAATATTCCAGCACAATCTATATATTAATTATACAAAGAAAGCTCCCGGTTCCGTATTTCAGCCACTTTTTTTATATGGAGTTTCATCGAGCTTTTCTTGAAATTTTATAATGGCAACACTGATCCGCATCAGATCGGGGTTGTATTCATTACTTTAGGGTTTCTTTCCTGGGTAACTTTGGTGTTAAGTTCGGTGTTTGCCACCGATAAATATGCAATACATGGATTTGCAACTTTTTTCATTTAATTATTCTGCATAGTAAAATATTTTATAAGTGTCTTTTTACTGCTTGCTTGCATGGGAGGATTAGGCCTACAGGGGGCACCTCTGAAAAAAACTTGAAATTTAAGGCGCAAATCGAGGGAACATATAAAAACGTTATGTCACTCATATACCTTCAATTTGTGCAATTGCACAGGGATCTCCTACCTTACTATAATTTCTAAAATTTTGTAAGCAAACATTTCTTCAATGTTCCAACAAACGACGTCATTTAATTTCTACCTTATCCCTTGAAAACATAGAAAGTCAATACACTTGCAACTATCATTTTCCAATATGTTGGCATAGGATATAGATTTCACACAAATTCGCACAAATATCAGTTAAATGTGTTATCCTATTATTTAGTTCATTGCTAGTATAAACATGCAACATAAAAACTTTTTTAGAGCCATTTATTGAAGTCTTAATGAGCTTGCGCATCCCAGTATTGTCGCCTATTTTATAGGTACGTGAGGTTGGAATTATTACGGAGTGCAACAGTAGAAAAAGTAATATAGAGTATGTATCTAAAGTTAAATAATTATCCTTATATAGATTTTAATATATAGGTATATGAACGTACCTTTGTCTGAGTTATTGCCTGCTATTTGTCTGAGTCATTGCCTTTAAAAATAAATAACCCTTACCAATAAATGTCCGAATCCTTGATTATATAAGGGCCATTCTCTGAAACATTCTCATGTTTCTACTGTAGCCCATGTATTCTACTGTATTCTACTGTATTCTACTTTAGCCAATGTTTTTATTGATTAAATTCTTCGTCTACGGAAGGTATTTAATGTGGAATTATTTTTACTAATTAACGTATACCCATTTCTGTATTACCCGATAATGTTGTATTTTCTAATAATGAACACGCAGATATGGAACTTCTCGATGACTTTTTAGACGAAATATTGATCTTATTCTCTGTTGGAAATAGTGTAACAATACTGTCTGTTACTTTTTGAAAATACTTTGATACTGCATTAATGTTTTTTTGTACAACTGCCTCTATTACTACTTCAGTTAGAAAATGCCCGTATCTTGTATCTAAAGATCTATTTTCAATCAATAATTTTAAAAGTTCTTCACTGTCTGAAAGGGTATACAGTATTTACTACAAAACTTTGTAATGTTACACTTTTTCTACGTGCAGCAAATAGGTACATTTGATTGTCATTGACATTTTTTTGTTTAATTCTAATTTAGGAGTGCTAACTTCGCAGAACTGTGGAGACATTTGAGACATTTTTCAAAAATATAGAGAATCAACAACTGTCGTTGGGGTGTTGTAATAATTGTCGAGGATATCAGAGCCCTTTACAAGCTGGGGGCCCAATTAAAATAAAATATATAATAATATCCAGGTACATGACTTTTCGGTTTTCTATGTAACTTTTCAATTCGTATTATAAAGGAAATCATTCTTGAAAGTAGCTCACTTTTACTGCAATAGTTGAAATTCAGAATCAATAATTTAATACCGCGCATTAACTAATAATCATAGTGAATAATTTACTCCTAAATTATTATCTAGTCTATTTGACCTCGTAATAATTCCACTTGTTCGCCATTAATTGGGGTCTTGGAATGAGAATGCTTTTTTTCCATATCCAAGTGGAGAATATCTCATGTATTTTGGTACTTCACCTAATTTTTAAACTATTAAAAAAAAGTATTGCTTTCATCCGAGAAATGTTTGCTCACTCATTAGGAGGTCTTAAATGTGCACATGCTCTGATGGATAACTTAACTGGTTTCAAATTTAATTATTCACTGGTTTTGAGACTTAAAAATGAAAGAAAAACCTGCAAATGGCGAAATTTTGCGATAATATTGAGAAAGTTTTTACCTTAATTTTGGATCACTTTCATTAAGGTAATGATGGTTAAGTGAGATGAGTTCTACTTTCGTTTTTCAATTACTTGAGCTTGTACTGATTGTGGGTATAGATTCATGCAAACTTAATTGCTTTTTATAGGGTGGGTTGGAATTAAGTGCTGGTCAGGTAGTGATCGCTTTATATGTAAAAACTGATCACAGAATGCTTTAGTTAATTTTTTAAAGTGGTTCCTGCAATAATTTTTGATGGAGACCATGTTTGATTTGATTTTATTTCTTTTATCTACTTTAAATCTATAGTAGAATAAATATGTGATATTTTGTAGAAATCGCTTCCACCGTTTCATTGAGCCCCAACCATCTCAAATTTGGAACTTCGAAAATAGTTGGTTTTTTGGCTAAATTTCCCATTAAAATGCCCCATAAAAATGTTTTTTAGATGATATTTCGAATTATATAGATTTTATCTGTATCCCAAATAATCAAAAAGTTCATCTTTAAACCTTTCGCTGCAGCTCTGTCTGCTTATATCCAAAGGAAGAATGTTCCACATTTTTATCGCCTAAACAAAAGATTGTCGGTCAGATGTTGAACATGTAAAATAAGGTATTAAGATGTTAAATGTGCGCGTGGATTGAGCAAACTGAAGCTGATCATACAAATACTTGGGTTGCCGTTTCATTACTAGATTGTGAAGGAATATAAGTACGCGAAATTTTAGATAGACAGAGATATTAGAACCAAAAACAGAGTTAATTCTCTGAGATACATGATCAAATCGTCTCAAGTTGAAGGTTTAACGTATTGCAGAGTTGTAAGCAACATTCAGTTTTTGTTAAGAGACTGAGTCACAGCCGTAGGTAATTAAAAGAACGATAAGTGTTTTCACAGGATAGACTATATATTTATTTAGATTTTATAAATTGAAGTTGTTGAAAAAATGTTAAGCTATTATTTCATATTTTTGGATTTTATTTCACACAAAAAGGTAAATTATCCAATGGCATAAAACTCAAAATTCGTGAGTGAAATAAAACCGAACAAGCAATAATGAAATAATTCCCTTAAAAAACGAGAAATGACACCATAATATTGTTTTTTTTTGTAAACAACAATGTCTTTTACAGAATACTGGAACAAACAAAATTTTTTCTCTCAGTTTTTCTGTAAAAGGCAAACACATGTGTCTTTTATAGAAAAACCAACAGCACAAATTTTCTGTTCTTTTTTTCAATATTCTGTAAAAGGTGAAATATTTGACTTTTACAGAAAAACGAACAGAAATAATTTTTTTCGTCGAAAATGTTTGCATGTTACTTCCACTTACTTTCCCTTATACAGAATTTAGAGTTTTGCATCACTTTTTTTACTCTTTTTTTCATCTGCTTTACGTCTTATTTCTTGTTTTTCGAACCTTATTTCATTGAGAAAAAAGTCCCAACTTTTCGGGTTTTATTTATTTTTCAACTAATGGACGTTATTTCCCGAAGCCGAAACAAAAAATGCCACTATCCGCCACAGCCGAAATGTTATTTCGGACGGGTGTTCACCTTAATAGGACGGTTAGTAGTCGCATTTTATTTCTTTTGTTATTCTTTTTTGTTATATTAATGATCCACTTAAATTTATTAGACATCATAAACATCATATAAATATTTGGACGATGTTAACTAGAGAACTCTTTAAAAGCTTGTGTGAAAATCAGGGTCCCTGAAAAAATGAAATGATGAATGCTTCAAAATTGACTGCTATTGTCAGTTATAAATTCTATGTTGATACCTTTTTCTTATCTTTATTAACACATTCGATATCGAGTTTCGCTTAGAAATATTTGTAAGAAAAATTTCATGTGAAAAAAATTTTCAACAGGAGAGCTTTTTATCATGACGCACATGGTATGTGCTACCGTCTTAAATGAGTTCATTGTTGTAGTTAATCTATTTCCAGAGAGTTTACAAATTTCACATTATCATCTCTTCAGTTTTCTGCCATCATTACTACTACATTTTTTAAAAATTTGGAATTTATCTTGTGTAAGGCTGTGTTTTTGCATAAGAAACGCAGTCCTGCATTTCCGGAAAGGCTCTTTGATATTGAAATTGTTTCAGCACTTCTATAGTATTTGCCTTAAACGTGTGTTGAGAATTCATCTATGTAAATATCATATATAAAATGTTCACGGCATGTCAATGCAAAAAGACAATTTTGGTACTTTTCGCGAAAAGAATCCAACTTTTTGTTTCTGAACTGAACTGGCATCGATTACACTTCATAATATCTGTGGACGAGCAAATGAACTATGTTGAAAATCTTATAATAAACATGTTTCCATTAAGACGTGTATATTCCGCAATATCACCTGCCCCTAGCTTAGCTCAAATATTTTAATTGAAAAAAGAAATACTGCTTATTCTCAATGGAAACGCTTCCAAGCGTGGGACATTTTTCGGACCCTTCATAATAAAGTCACCACTATCGTATGATGCCCTAAAGCCCGATACTTTGTTCGATAGTTCGAATTCTTTCTTATAGCGTAACAGTTTTTTTTGATAACTTTTCGGGTTATAAAAAATATCGGAAAAACAACCCAATAGCGGATTTTCGCTGAGTTTTGTTGAAAACAATAAAATCGTTCTACTGTAAAGTTTACAAATTTGACTTATATAGTTCTTCCCTGACACCACAGATATAATCGATCAAAGTGTAATAGCTTAGTATTAAATCCTGGAAAATGGCAATGAATAATAGATACATAGATTTCAGCAACTTCCTTCCTCTGCTTTTAAATGGTTTGCTTTGCTTGAAGTGAGTAGGGTACCCAATTTTGGTATTATTAACTTCCAGATTAGGAAAATTTACGTAGTATTCCGAAGGCTATGACTTTCCACAAGTATCATACCTCGTGGGACTCGTTCAAATTTAGTAAAAACTTTAATATTGACATTTCATTTTCGGAAGTTGAATTTTTCCTCGGATTTGTGCTCGCAAAATAGTGTCGGAGCGTCTTTGGTAGTTCTCAGTGATTAGTGCGCATTGTCGAGGCATATTCTGTATTCATCTTCTGGTTCCTGTGCATGAATACTCGCCGTTCTGGAGAGATATAGTTCCACCAAAATAGCTACACAGGACGCCCCAAAATTTTGCTATATTAACACTAAACCTATCAAGCCTGGCCGTTTTGACCGGTGACCTCTCTTCAATTGCATTATTCAGCGTATTATTTCTATCTCAGTTGTAAGTATCTCGGTTGGTTTAGTATGTTAATACATTAAGAGTACATTACCACTGCGCAAAATTTGAACGTAAATTGAAATTCTAAAGGAAAATTTTCTGATTTTGTTAAATTATGTGTTATGGAATAGTTTTTCTCTTACCATTCAGACCGTAAGCCCAGTCAACGCGTAGCTTATTTTTATCCACTTGTTTTGATTTTGTCAATTTTTTTCACTATGCATTTCAATTAGAAATACCTTTGCATTAATTCACACCCATTAATTGACCAATCCTTTTGCTTTCTTTTCTTATAACCGGGTATTTTTGAGTTCTTAAGTTTGAATCGAATTTCAGGAATTTTTATAGATCCGTATCTAGCATCAACTTCTACATTTCCTTTCTATTATATTTTATTTAACTTAATTTTTTATTATACAGTAAAAGATCATCAAACTTGTATATTTGTATCAGCAATAAATAATAATTGAATTGAATATTCAGAATGCACTTTTGACTCATAAAGTGATCGCTAAAACTGGGACCAGGAACCACATCGTATATAATTACAATTCGATCCAACTGTCTCGATGATCGAACTTATGTCGGAATGCTGAGCTGAATAAGTTCAAAATTCCAATTGCAATCCCGCCATAAGTTCGATCGTCGATACAATTCTGGCTGCAGATTATTTAATTCGATCTGGTCCTATTGACGACTGAATCTATGGCGGAATCCATGTAAAACTTTTAAACTTATTCCGCTTAGAATTCCGCCATAAGTTCGAATGTCGATGGGAATAAATTAAATTACAAAATCTAGAGTCATAATTGGTGCCAGATTATGTAATTCGATTCAATTACATCAATTACATCGAATTTATGGCGGAATTCTAAATTGAATAACTTCAGAATAACTCCAATTATAATTTTTACATTGATTCTGCCATAAGTTCGATTGTCGATGGTAACGAATCGAATTACATGATCCAAGTTTTCTTGCATAGAATTAGTGGCTGTAATTAATGGATTAACTAGTTAATATCGATAAGTTATGTGACTTAAGCAATGTACGCCAAAGCAATTAATAACCAGAAATTCAACTTAAAGGGAATTTCCAAATTTACTCAATGGCGCAGAGCAAGCAGTACATTTTTAGAAATAATACCTTAAAATAATTATATTATTATATAATCATATGAGAATAAAAATAACACGTACTACTAAAAGACCTTGAACCGTGGATAGTAATGACACACGGTACGATTTTATTGTTATTTTAATGTTAAAATGGTGTATCAGCAGAAATCCTGATACAATTTTATTCGGAAGAAGTTATTTTGGACGGCACAAGAGTCATTAAAAGTCGCCGCCTATTAAGAGTGTAAGACTGGCTCCAACTCCACTAAAAACCATCGATTTCAGCAAAGCAATGTAATTAAGTTCCAATCCTGTTTATGTAGTAAAAACGTACATTAAGAATTACTCTATCATCAGAAGATCATTAATAAGGGCTGACATTCCGTGGTTTGGTGTTATTTTCAACGTAAACTGTGCTCAGTTTATAATCACTCTATTTAGAGGTGATAGATACCTACTTCAGTGATCTGACTGCTATTTATTCCGCATGAGTGAAAGTTGTAGCTAATTTCCTCAAGTTTTATTATAGAAATTTTCTGTGGAAATTTAAAAAGTAGAAATAGAAAAATACGAAGAAGGAAAATTTGATGAATTATTTCACTTCAGCGTTTCCCAGTTTTCTACGGTTTAATCGGAAGTAGGAAGTGTTTCGCATGTAGGTAAGGTGGTGATTAGTTGTTACTACATTTTTCTACAGTTTTTAGGACAAGTGAACTCTTGCTGCAGCAGAAATAATAATGAGAAGTGTGTAATTATTTTCAACGCGGAAATATTTTCACCATCGAGCAAATACGCTATTTTTTTCTATATAGAGAATGTGATTTACTTTCTATCTTTGGTGCACTGGTTGTTGTTTTGTCTAAACAGGAATAAATCAGAGCTGTGCCAATTTTCCTGTTAATAATTTTAAAATTACCGGCGCTTTTATGAGTTCTGAAACTGATTATTAAATGTTATATCACGTGTTACGTCTGGACGTGGTACATATTGGTGCCAGTAATATGAATAAAAAATGTAGCTTTTTATTGAGGATTTAAACAACCTTTCGCTAAAACCACGTGCCTAAGAATACACTTTCAATAATTACAATTTATTAATTTTTACTTTTTGAAATATAAATTGGTGACTGACAATTTTACATAATATCCGCTCATGGAAACAGAGATTTATGACTTTAACCTTTAACCCAGAAATTTAGTAATAAGCCGACAAGTATTACCAAACATGAGGCAAGATTAACACAATTAGAATGGATGGCTGTTTTTAGAAAATAATTTTATATTTATGAAACGTATGATCATTTTACAATAATTAGACGTGATCGTTACGACAGCATTGATAATAATTTGAAAGTTGGAGGAGGTGTCCTCATTGCCATCTGGAAAAGCTTGATAATGGAAAAGGTCGAAAATCCTGGTCCTGAGACTTTGGAGCTTGTGTGTGCTCGTATTAAGTGTGATTATTCCTGGCTTTATATTATTGCAGTTTATATTCCACCTGGAAGTACAAATTTTGTATGTCTTGTATAAATTTTATTTTGTGGCCTAAATGACCAAATAGTACTTATGGGTGATCTTAACCTTCCTACAGTGAGAGCCTACCGACATAGAGGGTGCTTATTTACTTACACTTACTTAATTTGTACACTAAATACCCTCTTGATACCTCTCTGTTGAAAAATACCCTCTTGATACCCTCTATTCGTGTGGTCTGCATCAGATTAATTATGTTGCTAATAATAGAGGCAGACTCCTGAATCTTGTATTTGTTAATAACAAATCCAGTGGTTGTATTCTGCGCTCTGATGTTCAAAGGAGACAGCTGATCATCCTGCGATAGTTTTGCATATTATTAGTGAGGTTCAATTTCTAAATAATTCTTTTTATTTTAATTTTTCTAAAACTGATTTTAATTTATTGTAATAAATGTTTTATTGAGCAATATAGATTGGTTAATATTTTATAATTTAACTGATATTGATGTTTGTGTCTCCTATTTTTATAAAATTTTATTTAATTGTTTTCTTCTAGTGTTCCTGTTTGTAAAAAAAGAAGCTGTGATAGTTCTCCTGCTCGGTACGATGATCAATTGGGTATGCTACGCAGTAAACTTAATAGGGCTTGGGAAGTACAGTACAGTGTCAGATTATTGTAACCACTCAGAAAAAATTCGTTTTATAGTTTGTCGCGTGTGTTTGACATAACAAACGAATAGACTTGGGGTCAATTTTTTAATTAATATATTCTTTTATTAGTGTACTACAACTTTTGAAGAAAACTTACGTTTTGACCTTAATATTTTGTCCAACCCCATCTATTTTTAATAACCTCTCTTAATCTTCGGGGCATACTTGCAACACAACTTTGAATACAATCAGTGATAAGTGGACACTCGTACCATATTTCCTGTATATTTTTGATAAAAATACCTAGGGTAGGGTTCGGTCTATTATAAACATTGACTTTTAGGACATTCCAAAAGTTTTCTATAGGATTTAAGTCAGGAGAATTTGATGGCCATGGAAGAGTTTGAATTTGTTTTTGGATAAGAGGAAAATTCTGATGGATTTTGCTGTATGATACGGCGCATTATCGTGCATAAAAGTTGTGTTAGCCCCGTTATCCGGAAATGAAGCCTTATAAGGCAACAAGAACTTTTCCAACACGTCTAGATACTGGTGTCGGTTCATTGAACCCTCTACGAAATAGAGAGGACCAACATCCTGACCCTGTGTTTAACAGTTTGCAGGATGGGTGAAATTTCTCAATTTCATTTCAATTGGATACCGCCGAACGAACCGCGATGGTTTCGTTAATGCCTGCAGGATGCTTTCGTCGCTGAAGGAAATCTGCAGGAATGTTAATCTGAGTTCGAAATGCTCATGTTTCAATAAATTGAAAAATAGAACTTTTTACCTGTTTCCAATCATTGACCGAGAAGTCCTTATATTGGCGAGCAAATTGCAGTCTTCCCTTTCTCATTTTTGGTGTCAACTTCGGCTTTTTTGTGGGGCGCTAGCACTTCAGACCTTCTTCTGCATTACACGTCGCTTCAGGGTACTGACTGACAGATTGATGCCATATTCTTCTAAAATCTTTATTTCCTGAAACGTTGAATTACGATGTGCAGTCAAAATAGCAATTATCCTGCGGTCTGTACGTAAAGATGTTTTACGGTTGACATCACAATTTGGTTGCTTCGATGTCGTCAGGTTGAGTCCACCGCATATTTTTTTCGTGCTATTTGCACTACAGTGCAGTGACTTATCTCCTCCATTCGCCCGATTTCGTGAAAAGTGTGCCTTCCCCCTCTAATAAGTGCTGCAATAGCAACTTTTTTTTCTGCACTGAGGTCAGATTTCTTGCCCATTTTTGATGTTATAAAATTTCATAGAAAAAATAGGGCCAGTTCCAAAATAACATCAAAAATAACACGAAAAGTAATCAGTCTTACCTTAAAGAGAACACTTTCACACTAATTTAGAATTACTAGGAGATCCCTGTGCAATTGCACAAATTGAAGGTATATGAGTGACATAACGTTTTTATATGTTCCCTCAATTTGCACCTTAAATTTCAAAACGCGTTTTTTTCAGAGGTGTGCCCTGTAGGCCTAATCCTCCCATGCAAGAAAGCAATAAAAAGATACTTACAAAATATTTTACTATGCAGAATAATGAAATAAAAAAAGTTCCAATATATCCATGTTTTGCATACTTATCGGTGGCAAACACCGAACTTAACACCAAAGTTACCCAGGGACGCAACCCCAAAGTAATGCACACAACCCCGAACTGATGCGAATCAGTGTTGCCATTATAAAATTTCAAGAAAAGCTCGATGAAACTCCATTTAAAAAAAGTGGCTGAAATACGGAACCGGGAGCTTTCTTTGTTTCGTTTTTACACCGCCAAACCACATAACAATTTATACTTCGCCTGGATATTACAACGAATAATTTTAAAATACATTTTAGTATAAGCCGTTAACCGAGTTATGTTGCTGCAAAACAAACATAGCGGTACTTTTCTAATTCCGATGAAACATACACAGATATGAGAGTTAATTTTGTTAAAAAAAAACCATCTGAAATTTATCAATTCCTAGATGTACAGTGGCATGAAAATATTATATTAGGATTTTGTGAGGTGGTTATAATAATCTGACACTGTACTGTATATTATTTTAGTCAGTCAGATAATCACTACGAAATATATTCATCTTCACGTGGAGAATATAAATCTTATTCTCAAAGTGTTTCGCTAGCTGTGATATCTGGTTTGTTTGCTGAGTTCTTTTCTTTTGTACACACAAATGACTGCTGACGATTCCAATATTAATCATTAATTTATGTCGACATACCTTTATTCTTGTTCATCACTTAATATAGGTGTGCCGCGTATTAATATGACTTCTTTACAGGAAGGCTTAAAGGATCTTGATGCGTCCTCTGCTCCTGAACCGGATGGTGTTCCTAATATTGTCTGTCCTCAAATGATGTTCTCCTGAACTTTCAGAGCCTCTTCTTCTTATGTTTAATTTGTCGTTTTCTACAGGAGCGTTTTCTGTTTCTTGGAAATATTCATATGTGATTCCCATTTTGAGAAAGGGTAGCAAGGAATCCCGAAATTAGGAATCTACTACTTTACTACAATCTAATGGTAGTGACATCTGGCGTAAATGTTAGTGCTTACAACTAATTAACAATTATTTTCAAAAATGAGGAAGAGGAAGTGATCAACTATATGCTCTATGTCCTATTAATGTTCTGTGCTAAAAGTTATATTTGCGATTTTTGGAACTGGATACTGCCTTGTGTTGACTAAACTTTAGTCCTCTCTCAAGTTCGGTTGCGTTCTTCTTTTCTCTCCAGGGGAGTAGATTTTAGTCGGTGGAACCCATATAAGTGGGTTCCCGAGCCCGGCAACTTCCGGGGTGCTTTACAGGTGGTCAGTTGGTTTAGTGGTAGACACTATTGAGATCTCGCCGAACTTGCAACAATATGTTCTGTAACAGTGGTTCGCAACCTTTAGGTCTGTGGTCAAAACTTGGACTGCTCATGGATCACCTACAACGTTAATTGGTTTTGTTAATTTGAAATTCCGAACGACGTTCACAGAAAAATTTTATTCTGTAAGCTATGAGCATGATTCTTTAGGAAACCCCAGACCACCGGTTAGGAATCACTGATCTATAAGGACATAAGATTTATATCTATGGTAATTTTATAGTAAGTGTAGAAAATGCCTTTTGAATTTTTAGTTAGCACTGTTTGCTTTCTAAAAATCAGAATTTAAAGTTTCCCAGAAAATGCAAATGTTATACAAGTTTTGTTCGTAGTAGCACCGTTCCTCAGGATTTTGTTGATATTCGTACTCAGTAACTTGTAAGAAGTATTATGTAAAGTTTTGTACTATTTTGTGAATTGGTCTGGCCTGTCTCTGTTTAATTTTATCCTAAAAAGTTCGTACTATACCTGCGAAAAGAAACAAGCCACGCAATTGACTAGAATTTGCAAGATTTCACACCAACAACATTATCTGGCTGTTTACCTTAGAATTTCAATTACCCGGAACTTATGAAGATTTAATACCAGAAATTTTCTGTTGACTTCCTTTAGACTCGCGTACTCTGTAATTATATCATATCCACTTACATGCAGGCTGTAAAAAAGAAGTTATGACTTTTTTTTATTCGAAATTTATGAGGAAATAATTGGGTAGTTAAGTGACTTGTGCTATAGCTTCACAAAGTATTACCTGGAACGAATATAGTGTCTCTACTTAAATTAATTTGAAATAATAATATCTAGAAACACTTTAGACCATAATCTAAGGAAATTTGGAACTAATGAAGATATTTTCCAAATTTGTATTTCCTTCAATCTCTTTAAAACTCGTTAATTTTTTTTTGAAGTTAATAGCGCCATAACAATTTATCTCGTTTTTGTTTATTTAATTTAAAATTTGCAATTTTATCACTTAAAAGCACCATTAAAAATTCTCAATTATTTTATTAATTGAAATCGTTCTTTTTCTGTTTATTTTCAGTGCTCTGAAATTTGCTTTGTAATTCTTATGCAGTGATGCGAGTGATATTATGATGTTCCTGGTAAGTTTATTATATTTTTGACTAATTTAAAAGTTTCGCACAATTAATTTGTGTAATTTGTCGTGAAATTTCTTAATAACTTGTTATTCACTCAATTTTCAAAATTAGTATTCTATTTATTACATTTTTTTTACAATTAACACGAAATGTCATTCTAATTTATGGGAAAATGAACTCTCGTGTCTATTATACAGGGTGGCCGGAGAAGTGATGTCCAAAGGTAAAATTTAGGTGGCTCATATTGAGGGGTATCCGAATCACCCCCATATATGTTCCGCGATTTTTCATAGTTTTCGAGTTATGATTTTTTTATTGGGGGTTTGAAAATTTTTAACCGGATCGGCTTTAACATTTTTTTTAAAGTTGTAGAAGGTTTTTTCGTGATTTGTTTTTTTGTAACTCATTCTTTATGAATTGTAGTTTCATGCATAAAATAATCAGCTTCGTAAAATTAATGGAAGCTACAAAAGTTTTGACCTAAAATGAAGAATTTACGTTCGAGGGAGACAGACTTGAATTTTCAACTTTAAATTAAAAATCTAAAAAGGCAATTCCTTAGTTCCCGAGTAACTTTAAAAGCTGCACTATACTCTTAAGCGTTCATAATAATACAGAAAAAGTAGTACTTAATAGGCTATTATTCACTGAAATCAGCCTTCCAAAATACTGAGGTGGTGAGCTTTTTTTCTAAAAGATTTATAATATCACTTTATTATATTATATTTTATTTATATATTTTATTATTAGGTGTACAAATAAGTTTGCTCCGTTTTTTATCATAAATTGGGTTTTTATTGTGAAAGAACGAGACATTATGTTCTATTCAAAGTATTGCCCATTGCTGCCACTACTTTTTCCCATATTTCTGGCAGCGTACGGATACCGCGTCGGAAGAATGCTTCATCTTTTGAGGCTATCCACGAATCGACCCAATTTTTGTCTTCTTCATAAGAAGAGAACTGCTGCTCGGACAGGCCATGTGCCATCGATCGGAACAGGTGGTAGTCGAAAGGAGATATGTCTGGAGAATACGGCGGGTGGGGTAAAACTTCCCAATTGAATGTTTCCAAATGCTCGACTCAATCTCATCAATTGTTTTCGGTAGATAGCCCCACTAATGATTTCGTTCGGTGTGAGTAACTCATAATACACGACACCAAGCTGATCCCACCAAATACACAACAAGAGTTTTCTTCTATGAATAATTGGCTTAGCTGTAGATGTTGAAGTATGGCCAGGTGGTCCCCATGATTTTTTCCTTTTTGGATTGTCACAGTGGATCCACTTTTCATCACCAGTGACTATACGGTGCAGAAATCATTTTCGTTTATGTATGGCAAGCAGAATTTCACATATTGATAATAAGAATTCAACGTTTCTCGGCGTCAGTACATACGGAACCAAATTTCCTTGTTTTTGAATTATTCCCAATGACTTCAACCGATGTACAATTCCTTATTAAGTCACTCCCAAAGATTCTGCAAGTTCTTCTTGCGTTTGGCACGAATCCTGCTCCAATAATGCTTCCAATTCCGTGTCTTCGTACACTTTCGGCCTTCTGCTACGTTCTTTGTCTTCGATGTAAAAATCACCGTTATTAAACTGTCGAAATCACTCACAACAACTTCGCTTACTTAGGGCAGCTTCACCATATGTTTCCATAAGCAATCGATGCGCCTCAGCTGCAGATTTCTTCAAATTGAAGAAGTAAATCAAAAGTCGGCACAAATCTCGACATTTTCGCACACAAAAGAATATATTATACTGATAAAAATTCACTAATACTTCTAGGTTATGTTGTTGACAGATGTCCAACCTTACGATAATTATGTTTAACATCTGCCAATTTTAATCATAACTTACTGGTGGCGCCAACTTTTGTGAAACGGCGGAAACTTATTTGTACACTTAATATAATATTTCTTAACTTACTCTCATCTTAACCTAAAATATTTTATAATTTCGTATTTTATTTCTTTCGAATGTTTAATAAGGCATCTTCTTCACAATGATTTTACGTGTTAATTTTTATTTATTTTTTAACTCACTTTATTCCTTATACATTTTTAACTGTTTCAAAAGGCACTTTCTTCACTAATATTAAAAAAAACCTACATTTTTCTCGAATAACAAATTAATTCTCTCAAGAGCTCTGAACCAAACAAATGACAATATTGTTTTGACAATTGTCATTAACCTGCTCGAAAGTGATCTGATAATTTTTCAGAGCACAATTGGGCAGCCCAGCTCACTTTAGAGCCTGCTCATTGAACTTAGAGCAACTCAGTTTCAGGCAAGTTAGAGCAATTTTGTGGTCTCATTGAACTCAGATCATGTTCGATTTGCCTCCAGGTTAACCTAGTGGAGCTTGTTGATCAAATCTGTTGTCTTTCTATTTACTATGTCCCAGGAGCATTCACTAATGTTCACTATGTTCCCAGGGCTTTCACTAAGTCGACCGGGTGGTTGGGTCAGTGAATGGATCCATCCCGTTCACTAGCTACTCATGGGTAGTACTGGGTGGATGAACAATGGGCCTAGCAATGGCCTCGTTCCGGGATTCCTTGAATCTCACACCTTTCAAAAAAAAAAATACATTCATCAAGGCTGATTACTGCAACACAAAAGAAAAGAGAGCAATGAATAATTATCAAGAACAAAAAGCAACAAACCTAGGAAGGTAAAATAACTAGCTAAGATTATACTTAATACAATTTCTTGATTGATGAAAATCAATATTGTCATACTCACAAATGAAACAATGAGACATTGAGGTGATAGGTTCATGGAAGCCGTAATTAGTAAGGTACTGAGGAAGTTTAAAGAAATCATGTTATAGTTTCTTAAAGAGCTGCTGCGTCTAGCCTCAAGTGGATCCAACTTTATAAGCTTCAATCTGTCCGCATATGGAGGCAACATGAATGGATCATTCCAAGGGTGTCCCCGAAGTGAAAAGCGGAGAAAGCGGCGCTGGACCTCATCAATACGATCGATATGAACATTGTAGAATGGAGACTAAATACAGCAAGCATACTCAAGAATCGGTCTAACAAACATACAGTAGAGAAGCCACGTGATATAGGGGTCATAAAACTCTTTCGCCCACCTTTTAACAAAGCCTAAAGTAGAATTAGCCTTGTTTACTATCGCATCGATATGATTGTCAAAGGTGAAGCAACTATTTATCCAGACTCTCAGACCTTTAGTCTTGTCGACTCAATTTAAAACATTGGCATCAATGGTAAAATTAAAACACAACAGTAATCGAGGGAACGACACAGTATTGCACTTACTAACATTAAGGTGAAGACAGTTAATAGAACACCATTTAGAAATGGCATCTAAGTCCGAATTCAAAAGTTCACAGTCATACTCACAATTTACAATACGAAAAATCTTGGCGTCATCAGCATAAGATTTTAGAATAAGCCAAAAACGAAGATACGTCATTGATGTAAATAATAAAAAGAAGTGGGCCCAGATGACTACCCTCGAATACACCCGATGTATTGTAAATGTCCTTAGATAGATAACCACGAAATAAAATACGCTGAGTGCGGTTGGTCAAGTAGGAGCGAAGCCAATCAACAATCAAAGAAGGAAAACCAAGGGCAATCAATTTATGAATTAAAATCTCATAATTAATTCTGTCGAAAGCTTTACTAAAATCAGTAAAGATGCTATCAACTTGCTTACCCGATTCGATTGCTGAAAAGAACCTAGAAACGGTTTAGAGTGGAAATAGAGAATCTTGCAAAGTAAAGTCTCAAAAATTTTACCAATGCAACATAGATTTGTAATTGGTCTATAATTCGTAATATCACATCTACAACCACTCTTGTGTAGAGGGATAATAAATAATAATTTCCAAGTCTGAGGAAAACACCGGAGCTGATGGGCAAATTGAATAAATAGCATAAAATAGGAATAAGGGGATGAGAATATTCCTTAAGAAGAGAGGCAGGAACACCATCAGGACCACATGAAAAGTTATCTGCCAAGCTATTAATATGATGAAGCATGACTGTGTCGTTATCATCATCAGATCCTTCGGCTCCAAAGAAGTTGAAGGAAACCTTGTTAAGTGAGTAAAATCATCAGGATTGATAATGTGATTACTGTCAATAAAAGCGGTCTTGAAAAAGTCACCAAAGGGATTTGCAATAATTTGGGTGATCCTCACTTTAGTGAAGAAGGGTATCCATCGGTCTGTCGCTTTAAATTAAAAAATTTCCAAAACTGTCTGGGCTCATAGCGCAATTTTACTTTTACTCGATTAACAAAACCATTGTATGAGGCCTCTAGACCAGTAATAAATTGATCACGAAGAACAGAATAAGTATGGAAATCAGTATCGCTCTTTGTCAAACTTGCTTCCATGCTTGGTTTTTTCTATTTTTGAGATGTATGGATGATAGGCAACAGAATTATTAGATTTAGAAATGAGAACACAGTGCAAAATACAAGCAAACAAATTATCATAAAAAACTTTAAAAGCTGCGTCAACGTCACGTTCGAGAAAAACACTAGACTAATTACAAGTTAATAACAAATTATTAAGTAAAGAAAAATCAGTCTTTCTAAAATTAAAGTAAAAGTTACTGCAAACTGCAGATGACAAATCGGATCAAAAGAGAGAGTAACCTGAAAGGCCGGATGATGTGATGATTTAGAGACCAATAGAACCTCGCACCGTCTCACATATGTGCCATGGGGATCAGTGGTAAACACCAAGTCCAGGAACCTTCCAAAGTCATTAGCCGTGCCACAGCATTCAGGCAGTCCAGGGGGTTTTGCTGTAAACCAATCTCATTTTATGAATCTTATGCATGTATTCTTTTCTTATAATTTATTTAATGAGGATCAAACAAAATATGCAAAATTCTTCTTTTCCATTGTTCTTTGTATGCTTTGGTATGTTTTATTTAGAACTTGCAAATGGATCTAAATTCCTATCTATAGCAGTAAAAAATCGCGGGTAATCTACCAAGAAGACAGCTTAGATTCATAGCTGGTAATTGTAGGTATCTAGCGCTGATCATTCTTATATATTGTCTAGATTTAAGGTGATCATAATGCCCCATGAAGCAGCTTCACATTTGAAATGTATGTGCGCTGAAATCTCCGGTTTTTTTTTTTAATCATAATACAACAGTTTTAATATCTGTTCCTCCTGTTTTACTGAGTTTCTCCGGTAGACCTCAATTATTGGTTTCAGTCACTCTTTGATTGGAAAATCATCGTAAAGTGAACTTTTTCGCCTGCGTTAGAAGCGAATTTTTCCCTACTACCAAGATTTTTGGTCTTCTCTCTATTTTCACCCATATAAAGATTAAAAAAAAAGATTAAAAAAAAATTGGCTCAGAACAGAATTTTGTTCAAATCCTTTGCTTGCGCTCGCAAAGCTAAAAAAGGTAACCTTTCATTTCCCTTTGGATATTTTTAACATTATATCACGATTGCTTTACTATCATATGTAACAGACGATGTAAAGGTATTTACAATTCTCTATCGTAGAAAAAAAATTTGTATGCCAAGAGCAGATTTCAAAACAACAGTTTATGTGGCTCAGCAAAAAAAAAACACGTTTAAAACAATCTCAAATTAACGAGTGATACCACATTGAATTAGCTAGTTACTACTGCCATTTTATCATCCACAGCATCTGATAATCGGTCGTTATTATAGTTTGCTTACGGGCTTGGGGACTTTCTAGAAATCCAGCCCAGAGGACGTTTCTTAACTCCATAAAGTCATTTAATTACAGTCGCTGTTCACTGATCTTATTGAGCTACGATGTTTTCTCAAGCCAAACAACGTGCCTGGTGGAGTTGCTCTAGTGTTTTGAACACATTAAAAATGTTGCAACACTTTTCCTTAATTGCCCAAACGACACTCCCTGCGGTGATAATTAAAGTCATAAAAAGCACTTAGCATTGATTTGGTTAGACTTGACGGAGTAAACTCACTTTTTGACGTACCCTGGACTTTCATATTTGCATATTTAACGCCGAGCATTATTTTGGTTGGGCTTGTTTAAGTGAAGTAAGAGGTAGGAGTAGCTAATTGTAGATGTCTAGACTCTAGACGAAACAAATTGTGAGAATATTGAGTAAGCTATAAAAACAACTTTGTAGGAATGTGGTTGCACTAAACATCGGGAAGTTCATGAAACTTATTAAAGTTTAAGAACACAAATGGATGGTGTAATGTTTGCACAGAATTTAAATAAATATCTAGAGAATTTTAATATTTGTGGGATTTGCTATTGTTTCATATTAACCCCGGGGTTCATAGACTGTTGTTCGAAAGAAACTTGTTTATTGCATCGCAATTATTGACGGCTCCATTACTATAGCTATAAAATTCTAGAATATCTGGATTTTCTGAAGGAGAAATAGAATTTTTTATATGACTGAATGAAGTAAACATGACATTTTGTATCACCTTCCGCTCGTAAGATACTAGGGTGGTTTGATCATTATAACAAAATATTTTCTTTCTATATTTCCTTGGAACACTCAGGAACTAAAGATAGGAATTGCCTGGTGTTTTATTTACATTAGTACCATGCATAGATATATTTGGAATTTCTATGACAAAAGAAATAACAGATTTTTAATTTGTAATCACATTTTTTCCCAAGTAAAGGAAAGTATCAATCAGCCTTTTGTTTTCCATATCATAAATTTTTTTTAAGGTAGTGCCTAAGATCAGGGGTTAATCCTATGATGCACACGGCACAGCTTAGTCGGAAGAAAATTTGGGAAAAGGAGATTAGGAAATTTTAACCTGACAAATGTTGTAATTGAGCCACAATTTCTGGCATGAAATTATTACTAGGCAACATCCCAGTGGTTTCGCAAGTGCAATTCTTATCAGTAGAATTACCTCAACCACTGGTACCCAGATAAATTGTCGTATCTTGTGCGAGATTTAAACCCATGCCAACAGGGGAGAAAATCAGCAGACGTACGCCTCAACCCGCTCGGCCACCGGCGTAGGATCGTTACAACTTTGACTATGCTATGGAAGGGATATCAGTCTCTAAAGCCGCATAATGCTTTATCAGTAATTCATCATATCATATTATTAATTATTATATTAAAAATTGTGGATGTGCATGTGATATTTGTCAGGTTAAAATAATTTCCAACCATTTCTTCCCGAATATTCTATCACTCTAGCCTGCTCCGTATGCATCATAGGGTTGTTACATGAACTTAAGCAATACCACAAAAAACCTTTTAATCTTGACTTGAACCTTGAAGTTTAGGGTGCAAAGTACCTTAATGAATCCAAATATCATATTTTTGGTACGAACAAGAAGGAGAGCAATATTCGACCGGATCAGAAATATATATTTTTTCTTACATATAGTGTGTTTTGTTTGTATACAAAATAAAGAAGTGTTTTTCTTTAAAAGCCTCTTTATCAAAATGGTGTAACTGTTTATTGAATTTTTTTCTACCAGTTCAGAATTAATCTGCGTTTACTTCTTACGTATAATACTTATTCTACATAAAAATGCATTTAGTAGTACCTGTTTTTTTTGTTTTTTAATATTTACCACCTCTTTGACCTGAAAATATATGCGGTTTTTGGTAAAAAATTGTATACTTTTATGAGAATAAAGGCCAATATTTCTCCAAACATTATTGTTATCATGGATAAATAAATGTTTATAGCTTTAGCAAAAATTTCCTTCCTCCGATAAACAAAGCGTAAAACAATTCCATAACAAGTAAGGACCTTGTTGGCAAGCAGCAATTGCCCTCACTACCCAACTGCTCTTCATAGCGATAGGAGAGTTATCTGATCCGAATTTCAGAATGCGTTTTATGCTGAACTTTGATATACTCAGTGAATGATGTTGGGTTTTAGACTCCATTTTCTGCCGAAAAATCTTTTGCAGATCTGAGAAGCTTTATTTTCTTTTACAATTCTCTCTTCTACGTCGAAACTTCGCAACCTGTTCGTGCCCAGGTTTATTCCACTTTAGGTGAAGTCAGAAGTGCATGCTTGAACCTACTCTAGGACTGAATCGTGCAGTTCATATCCTGGGAGTGACGAACGGATTGAGAGCAAGTAGAAGTGTCCTTCTACAACGCGATCTGTTCATAGCTCGTAGTGTGTCTCTAGCAGAATCTGAAGACACTGCAATTTGACAAGCACGTCGGCGAGATCCAAGTCGCATGTAGAGCGTGCTTTCAGTGACCCATCGTTTTCCTCTAACCCAATATGTTTTTCTCTAACTCAATATGCATCTACTACCTTTGCTTGAAGGAGCTTGATAAAGCCCTCTTCAAAGCACTACCCCTTCTTATCCGACTGTCTGATCATACGTTACGATAACGATAACGTTTTTAGAATGTTTGTATGTATGTTTGATTTTGTATTCCCTTCTATAGCCTAAATGGCTTAACAGATTTTCACAAGCGATGTGTCGTTAGATTCATCTTTATGTCAAGAGCGACAATAGCTATGTTAAATTAAGAATAAAATAATAGGGGTAATTCCAAACGTAGTTAACAATGAAAGAAAAATCAACTATTGAATCCCATTCAATGGGGCAATAAATTGAACTTCTTTAAGAAGATAAATTCGAAGAAATATAAATGAAATTAGGGCTTTATCTGTCTTCACTTGCAAAATTAAAATTTTTTTAATTTTCAGTTTTGCAGTGAGTGTTTTATTTTTTTTTAAAATAATTCTTGTTATCTTTTTTTTATTTTCTTTAAATTATTTGAGAATAGAATTGACTGCGGAGTTGGGGTTTTGTTTGTTTCAATGTTTTGTTTTATTTTAATGTTGTATTTTTGCTTTTACATTCTTCTGAATTTACAATTTATCTTACGAAATCAAAAACTAATATGTGTTTGTGTATTTTCGTGTCTTTTTAATAGTCTTCTTGCGTCCTTTTACTATACTATATTTTTCTGTCCGTTTTATTGTATCTTTATGCATATTCCATAGGTTAGCGAGTTTTGCGATTTTTATTTCTGAGTTATTTACAACGATATTTTATTAAAGTGTTTACGCACATAAAAGGAAAACCAAAATTATGAATTTCTCTCTAATCGAAACTGTGTTTGTAAAGTAAAAAGGTTACTTTAACTGTGACTGTAAAGTGGAAAAAATACTATAGATACAGATACACACATAAAGTCAATTTATCATATGAGTAAGTACATATTTTGTCATTAGTCATCTTAATTTTTTTAACATGTCCAGCGATGTATTTAAGAATTAAATATTTCAAATAAGGATAATAAAAAAACAAATAACGCACTCGAAAACTAATAATGCATGCTTCAAGAAAGCAAACGAAGATATAATCGATCTTTTGGGCCAGATATAGCAGAAATTAATTTTTTCTCACTTTTTAAAGGTCTGGTTTTTTCTATCGGGGATTTATTAAATTTTTAATTTAACTTTTTTCTTTCGTATTTTTTAAACTAACTAAACTACAAATCATTTGAGCTCAAACTCGGGATTTCTAGCTGTAATAGTGGCTGAGATCTAGTTTGCGGGTGTGAAAACAGCCTAAGAAAACTAAACGTTTGAGCTCAAATTCGAAATTTTTAGCCGAAATGGTGGCTCAGATCCAGGTGTTATTATTTTGGGTCATCATTAGATCCTAGAGTTTGCGGTTGTGAAAACTGCCCAATGAAATTGAACATTTCAGCTCATATTCAAGGTTTCTAGATATAATAGTAGCCGAGACACACACTGTGATGACAGGTGCATATCCTAGAAATGGATGATCTGATTTTAACATGGCCAAGAACAATTTCACATAAATCAGCTTTTACACAAAAAAACCGCATTAAAATTGGCTCATCCATTCAGAAGGTACGTCGGTGGTGGGCCGAGGCCGAGGCGCATGTCTGGAGATTTTTTCCCCTGTTGGCGTGCACAGGACATAGCAAATTATCTGGTACCAATACTTGAGGCATTTCTACTGACAAGAATTGTACTTACGAAACAACTTGGATTTTGCACAATAATAATTTCATGCCAAAAATTGTGTGCTCACTTGCAACATTTGTCAGGTTAAAATTTCCCAACCTCTTCTTCTCTAATATCTGTCCGTCTAAGCTGTGCTGTGTGCATAATAGGGTTGTACCCTGGGCTTAGGTAATACCTTAAAATAATAAAAAGAAACGATGATACAGACAGACAGATAGGCAGACAAAGGCTTCAAATTTAAAACACACCTCTTTTTATGTCGGAGGTTAATACGATTATCGAAACTGAGTTTTGTGAGTTGGGATCATAATGTCCCTGGTTTAATTTCAACTGCCGTCTATATGCAGATATGCAGGGTATCTCATTTAAAGTGATCGATCGGACACCCAATGCTAGGTCTCTATGAGACAAACATAAAATTGTTCTCTTTCTTTTAGGAAGTCGAAGTTTCAAAGTTAAAATTCTGGCATTTTAAAAATTCTTTTTCACATAAATACGTAATCGAAAAAAGGTGTGATTAATCTGCACTTTTCTTGAGTAATTTGAATTTGCACACGTGTTTTGTGGCCTTCAATTTGTGTCCTACACCCCAGTATTGCAAATATCCCTTTACAGCATTTGTCGAGATAATTTCCCTCATCTGTGGTTACGGTTCTTAATGGGTCCAATAAGCTGCGATCATATTTTTATTGAAAAAAATTCATTTCTAATAAATCTTTATTTGTATCCTTTTATGGTTTTTCAATCTGTCAAAGCTCATTCCTTTTATATCTTTATCGCTTCATATTTTCGTTTTATTTAGTAACCCAAAATACAAGTGCGAATTTGATCTAATCGGAGCAATTCAGAACTTTATCGCAAATATCCGATTTAGTAGCGCAGTTTATGAAAAGCAACTCAGACATTCTGCTGTGAACATAAAATGAAATCTGTCTAGATTAACGTGATGTAGGGATAAGGAAAGAAAAAGTAGAAGCACAGAAAGCAGGCCATATAAGAGGTCCCGTCAAGAATCAAGACTCCACATTAGTAAAGCAGTGGGCGTCGACAGACGCACAATCTTTGTTGGTGTTGTTCTTTAATTCATGCTAGTATCTCGGGATATCAGAAACAACAATCAATCGGTACATTGATGTGCATGGTAGGACATAGCGTAGCATAAAATTTCATTTTCGAGCTTGTGAATTTAATTCGTTGTCAACAGATAGTAAATGTATAACATTTTCTTTAAAAGATTTTAGTAAAATCGAAATGTAAATTCATTTTTTTGTACGTAGGCAGCCAATTTGTATTTCTACTGTAAAATGTTCCCACATTTATGCCACTCACATTTTTGAATAGCAACTGCAACAAAATAAGAAAACAATTGTCGCGCACAATGACCTTAAAACTGAATTAATTTTTCAAAACACAATGGGGAAGAATTTCAAGCAGTCTTTCCTTGAAGCAAAACACCACAAAGACGTGATTGCACGTGAGTCACGTAGAGATATAGACCAGAATTCCAAATTGAGATTTCATCGCAATCTGATAAAATCTATAAAGTTCTGACAATTACTTACTATACAGCATTGAAGTGTCCGATTCGGAAGACTGCTTAAGCGAATCATTTGAGTTTGCTTTGCAATAAAATGAATCCCGGAAGCATATCTTGTTTGCATTTTGCAACAAAACAACTTCAGTTCGAATTACATGCCCATAGAGTTTCTGCATATAACAACCTCGACCTTGTTAATGGATCAGTAGAGAGTACTCGGAGAAAAACTGTCTGAAACGAAACCACTGCTGGGATTGGTATGGTGTGATAGGTTGTTCAGAAAATTTTCCCACAAGAGTAATTGCTGGAAAAATTATTTCATGTTACTTTTTCAATGTAATTATGTATGTTTTGTTTGTTATTTGTTTGGACAGTTTTTTGAGCGGTTGTTACGTAGGAAAAGAAGTCGGCGGAGCAATAAAGTGTTTTGTAGCACTTGTGTTAGCTTAGATGGTAATTTTCTTCGAATTACTTCTAATCAAAGTGAAATAAATCATCATTTCAAGATGTCAGTGATTATAGAAATAATAATAACTGAAGATGGAGAAGCATCTCTTTTTGACAAGGGTTACGGATGGACCTCTCTGCTAATGTAAGTTTCCAAACAAAAGTTTAAGTTTTCCATTTTCAATAAGTACCACAACATTCTAAAAGTTTTGAACCCTTTACATACAAGTCTTAAGGATTTCGTTTACTCTTGAACAACGATTTTAAGGCAATAAAGAGAAGTTGGCATTTTTTAAAAGCTTTCATTTAACTTACCGTGTCTGTAAGGATGTGTCGTCAAAATCTTGTGATGCAAAAATGACCTACTTGAAAATTGGTATGCATCTCTGGTTTGACAATGCATTTTAACACTTTTAAAATTCGAAATGGTGGTGCCAATATGGCAGACGGATCTTTTCATTTACAGCCCACTTCGAATCAAAATAGGGACGTGAGTTACTGTGTCTGAAATTTGGCAAGTAATGCACTAATGCACTTTTTTGATAATTTCGAAAATACGTATTTTTATCTTGGGCCTTGTGAGACCAAAAATGAGGTACAATATATCAGCTAATGGTGCGATCAAGCCTAGTAGAGTAAGATCGTTTCAAGAAGATCTAGATTGCTCTAAATTAGTGGGAATGAAGCCATGTAACAAACAGGCTTTAGCAGAAGTGGAGCGAATGAGAAATCCTGATCAATCTGAAAATTAAACTCATAATGATGCACAGGTCAGGTGGAGCTAGTTAGTTCCTTGAGGATTCCTTCGGTTCCCACGGGTTTTCTAAATGGTACTGACGTATAAAGGTTTAATTGAATGGGGAGCAGGTGCATAGGAGCTAATAATAATATATGCATCTCACAGCACTTGCTCATTTATCAGGAGTAGCCAGGAGCATGCTCGCAGCTAAATTCACTAATTGAATCTTTCTACAGCCTCTTTTATGCCCAAATTTCGTAATTTCGTATTGAGTAAAACATGATAAGTAGCGAGCCTATTGCTGTTATCAAGATTTTAAAACCGAAAAACACATCGATACAAAGTTGGATTTGTATCCAACATTTTGGATTTAGCATAGAGATTTTATTTCCTAGATCATTCCGACTTTACAAACAATAAAAAATAAAAAAAAAAATAAAAATAAAAAATATATAAAAAAAAGTTTTTAAAAAAGCTTTTATTTTTAAATACACTAAAATGTAGAAAATAATATTTATTCATAATGTGTTTTTTTTATAAGTCATGTAATTACTTCGAAATATTATAAAGTACTTTCCAAAAGGATTGATGTATTCTTTATTTTCATGATAATTTATAGAAAAAACTTGTTAAGAGAATACAAAGAATAAGAGAATAAATATTAACCTGCACGTTATACAAATTTATATGATTATATTTAGTCTGGTCCATTAATATTTATTGGATTTATATCGATTTGTATAACAAATAAGCCTTAAATTAGGCTTAATTAAATATTTGTATAATGTATTATTGCATTGCAAAAATTATCAAGCATCTCTTACTGGACACGAGATATAAAAATTTATGATGTGCGTCAGTGGAGGATCAAAGTTCATTGGAATCGTATTTTTCTATTTGGCTTTTTTAAGAAATGTATTTTCTTTAAATAAACAAAATGAATATTTGATGGAAATTTTATTAATTCAAGCGGACGTTATGCTCTATCCGCATAAACTTTGGCAAAAATTTCCTCGATCGTTGACAAGATTGTAAAAAAAACTGCTAGAAATTGATAGAAATAATACTATACCTTATATAAAAAAAGATTGAAGAGCTCAGTATTATATAACTTTAATTACTTTATTATTGTAATTAAACCGTCAGCATGAGGTTGGATTATTTACTGCCCAATTAATAATAGTGGTTACGAAATATGAACGGTTGGAATTGTTATATCTCACTATATGACCTCTTCGTAGATGGTAAGCAGGTGTACGACATATTTGATCTGCTTGACTGCTATTGTGAAGCTTTTCTACGTATCTGTTTAGGGATTCATAGCAATGATCCCTTTTGATAAGACTTTAAATTTAGTTTCAGACTTTGTTTTATAGAAATGTTGGAGTCCAATAGGTCATCATAGAAATATAGTGAAGATTGATAACTTTGCTCATAATATCGAACATAAGCCAAAGTACCTCGTGCTCTCTTGACTGTATAAAATTTTACTGTCAGTAATTCGGACTCCGGAAATGTGGTCTTGTGTGCTCTAAAATCTCATGGTGCCCAAGTAGGTGTGTAAATCGAAATTAAATTAAAAGGAACCTAATCTTTAATCTGGCCAGCTAAGTTCCACCAGAAGGGATCCTATCAAATTTTTCTTATTTTTTAGTTGAAGGTTTAAATATCAGATAAAGTTTAGAGGGATTAGCTTCACCCGTCTTATTATTATACATAGAGCCTGTAAATACCCAGTAAGAAATGTAGTCATAACAATATCGAAGCCGTAATGTATACCATCGGTTACTATCTATTAGGTACTTTTCGAATGACATTTTACATTTACATGGCGCTATCTCAGAAAGGTAATGGTTTATCGATTATTTTCAGTATTACAAAGTAATGACGCTTTAAATTATGTAGTCTTTACCTTAGTGATCGCTTAATTTTAGCATTACAAAGAGTGCATTAAATCTTAAAATCTCTAGTAGGAAGTCGAAGGGTTTCATTGACATGTTGTTCTCTATATACCACTTTTCAAGCTTAGCAGTAAGAGATGGTTCGTGAATATGATTACTTTCTACTATTTCGTTTTGAGGAAGTACAGTATTGTCACTATTGTCGACTTCATTATTAGGTGTTTTGATATTTTGGTTACTCTGCTCTTGTACTATTTTAAAAATTTGTTCCCTTTAACAACTTTCTAAAATGTTTATAACCTATCATTTCTTAAAAAATTCAACGGAAACAAAAAGATATAAAGTTTCAGTTTAGTACATGTGCATCACTGTCGTGTTATTTTTATTATTATTTTAATTTTTTAACGATAGTTTTTTAATGACTTTGTTAATAAACAAATAACATCCAATAAATGCAAAAGGAAAAAAATTAAATTTTTTTGAATTTACAAAGTAGAAGAAACTTTTCATTATGTTGCTGGAATTAAAATTTCACGAAAAATAAAATTAAAGTTTTGATTTTTGAATTACTTAACGCGTTACTGCCAGTCAGGAGACCGAAAAATAAGTCATTTTTGACATTTTGTTTTTCTCCGAAAGTATACAATAAATTAAAACAATATTTAGTACGTTAGAATATTTATATTCAAAGGTGTATTAAAATGCCAACGTATATTAAAAAATAATGGTAACTGGCGGAGTTATGACCCGATTCCGGATTCATAATAATAGACCTACAAAGAATCATCTATTCCGGGCCCATCCCAGTAATCCTTCTACGTCTATTGCAGCCTCCAATGTGCTAACTTCTTGTTGCCTATCTTGCTTATATGAGTAAATAGGGACAGCTATTACAAAGAGCAGCTAATGCACCGGCTACTGTTGCCGCACAAGGGAATGCAGCGTTCGCTTTGGCGGGTGGAAAAAGTAAGTTCTTATCATCAGATCGACTTGACACTGAATAGTTTATTGAATGATGGGCAAATTTTCTACACGACGTAAATTACGCGTAGACAATGTAATCTATGTAAACAATGTCGACAATAAATATTGGGTGGTATCTAGAGAAAAGTTTTATGTTATTTTATATCATGTTACACAAAATTCATATTCTAATCATCAAATTCTATGTTATGTTACACGACCGCATAACATAAAATTTCCGGTAACAAATAACATTCTAGAAGATTGAAATTTTGCCAAGAAATTTACTTAAATTAAAGATTTGAAGGAAAATGGATTGGCCTCAACGGTCACCCGACTTAAATCCAATAATTATTTTTATTTAATTTTCACTTTTACTTATTTTTACTTCCCAATTAAAATTGTTATATTTTACACTTAGTACAATCTGAATCGAAATTTAAGTACGATGCCGTTGAGATAACTTGATAAAATTTGCAAAATGTAAAGTTAATGAATTAAGGAAGTTTTTGAACTAATTTCTAAAAAAAATTCTGGAACCTTTTTCTTAAAATTGCCATAGAACATTCAAGTTAATTTTTGTTTTGGTAAAAGAAAAAATTCAACATTATTTACTTACTTTGACCGCTATGATCGAAAATCCCTTATAACACGTAATTAGCGAAAAATCTCGAAAATTTGTAATAACTCGAAAACTAAAAAAATCGTAGAACATACATTGGGTTCCCCGAGGGACGCTTTACCTCCAGGCTTCCGATTATCACTATTTTTTGGGACAACTAGCGCCATATAGTGTAGTTATTTAGTTGAAATATGTGTATGACCCCCTTGGGTTTAATAAAATGTCAAAGTAATTCTTTCATATGCCAATGAGCACAAAAATTTCTGTTTATTTGAATCTGTTAAATAAGCTGCGACATATCGCAAGCACAAAAATAGGGCCTGTCTACCAATAGTTTACATTGTCTACGTAAACTATGCATTGTCTACATTGTCTACGCATTGTCTAACCCGGAGTGTAGACAATACAAATCTACGCGTAAATGCCCATCACTGAGTCTATGGACTATACTATCGCATGGTGACATTTTCCCAAAATCGATTTTTTAGGGTTCCGTACCCAAAGGGTAAAAACGGGACCCTATTACTAAGACTACGCTGTCCGTCCGTCTGTCACCAGGCTGTATCTCATGAACCGTGATAGTTAGACAGTTGAAATTTTCACAGATGATGTATTTCTGTTGCCGCTATAACAACAAATACTAAAAAACAGAATAAAATAAATATTTAAGGGGGCTCCCATACAACAAACGTGATTTTTTGCTCGTTTTTGCTCGATATTGATAACGGCAACAGGGTAGACGCTTGAAATATTCACAGAATATTAAGTTGTATTATTAACTTTAAAAATAAATAATTAAATTAAAATAAAACAAATATTTAAGTGGGGCTCCCATGATTTTTTGCCGATTTTATAGATAATGGTACGGAACCCTTCGTGCGCGAATTCGACTCGCACTTGGCCGGTTTTTCAAAATTTCTGACTGGCAGTAACCTGAACTGTGCAAGTAGATATACCACAGCGTCTATAGCCAAATGTATTGAAAATCCCGAATCACATTTAAGACCGAAGCATCCGGTAATAACTACATTGATTATTGTTTCGTTTTAGAATTTCCTGTTTTCAGTTAGAGTGTACTTAATTTGAACTGGATTCGCGTTTTGTTCGCTTTTTAAAAACTACACCAACTAAAAATGAAAATTCCTCGCCCTGATGATTTCAGTACACTCTCAATAATTAAGGAACATTTTACAATGTCGATACAATTTTCGTTTTTCAATTCCATTTGTTTTGCAATGGATGCACGGCTAAAGAGTATTGCGATTCTATGAATTACTTTAAGCTTTTTTTATTATAGGAAACAGAATGGCAACCTGCATTTAGATTGCATGGCATCTCCGATTATGAAGATAATTATGTGATAGGTAAACAATGAGACTTGTCATACGAAATTAGGGTGACGTGGTATGCTGTGAATGTATTCTGTTGACTTCGGAAGGTGGAACTCAGGCTTCATTAAAAGATCGTGACTCGTGACGCACAATTCCAGTCGTGCATGATCGGATGGCTTGAAAATTGTTGTTAAAAGTGCGGTCGCCACAAGATAAATGTGATGAAATCATTTTCATGTACAAACGATTACCTTTATTAAAAACGGGAAGTGATTGGTATTCGAAAACATTTATTTATTTGTCACAAGCACCTCAATTGTTATTCACTTGGCACCCACGTCTGTGCTGCCTTGCAACGTTGTGCATCAATTAAATTGTTTCGGGGAGCAGTAAGGTAACGCCTGGCCAGGTCTGGTCTGGACGCATCGGTGAAACATAATATCTCAGCGATATCATCCTACTTACTTTACTAGAATGCGAAATTGATATGTGTACGCAAAAGGTGAAGGAACCATTCCAGGAGGTTGGCTTTGTCGCCTTAAATTTCTGTGAGGAAAATTACACCATATCATCGCCTTGGTGCCTGTAATTTTGCAGTTTTGGAAAAAAACGTCAATGCTATATAATATTTAGTTTATGTGTACCTTTACACATTCGTGTACAGCAATGTCATTGCATTTTACAGTCTGACACTGAGTATTGTTTGGGTGGTTTGTCTGGCGAACGTTCGTTTCAATTTGTTAGAAGAAATGTTAACGTGAATTGTTTGCAATTAATTCAAAGAATAATATTTTACCAATAAGTTTTATGAGAGTGAAATCAGTGGTGAATCCTGGTGTGTTTAAGACGGTGTTCTTTGATGAGTGGCCTGCCCCCTACCGCTTACCAGGTTAGGGTTGGAAGAGGAATGATGTAACTTAATTTAAAAAACTATTTGTGGATAAAATCAAGTCTCCTCGAAGTCTTGCAAAATATATTCTATAATTTACTTTAGTTCTTTTAAGTCCATTTTCAATTGATATCAAAGGCAAGTTTGACAGCCTTTCTTCTCCCACAGTATTTCGTGCATTATGGCATCTTCGATGTCCATCATGGTGGCCAAAGCGATGCGTCCTGTATTAAGTTTCTCCTCTGCCACCCTCACCAGCTGGTGAAGCGCAGATTCCGTCGTTTTTCCAATCTGATATGCATGCTGATTTACATTTAAGAGATACTTCTTCAGCGTAGTGCCCTCCAGGAACTCTATCAGCACCCGGCCTATGGCCCTCTTCACTCTCTCCGAAGGCACCGTCATAGCTTCTTGGAAAATGTACCTCCATTGGAATGTTTTGAAATTCGAATATATATGGGAAGATTTAAGATTTTTAGCATGCACCAATTACAATCTTCAATTCGAGCGCAGTTTTGTTGTGACAGAGTCTCACCGTATCTTGAAAACCAAGCGTATTTTTACAAAGTCACTATAGTACTGACCAGTGTCTTTAAGTGTACAGTGAAACCAACACATTTTGGCTAGAAAAGTTCTCGGGGTTTCAGCCTAGCACCGCGAGAACGTAATAAGGGAGGACCCTTTCCCAGCGCTTATGGGTTCGCCGGTCTTCAAGTTTCATCATATAGACAAAAATTATAGAAATTTTTTAGTTAAAACGAAACTCTATCCACTTTCCTGCATAATTGCACACGTATCAGGCGTGAAGCACAGTGTCAATGTCATGGTTTTCCGCTGATACGACGAGGCGTAAAAGCGATAGGTTTCGTTTAGACGAAAATATCTCTATAATTTTGTTAAATAAAGTATATGTTCATTATTTTGTACCATTAGAAAGTTAAAGATTCAGCCTTTAAATTAGTAGAAGGTCATATTTCCGCAGCAGTAATATCTTAGGCGAATTTGTGTTAATGAGCCGATAAGAGCCAATGCTAATTTGTGTCGGCGATGGCACTATGCCACACATATCCAACATTCTACTTCATGGATTGTAGTTTAGAAGATTTTGTTATGATTCCTTATATAGCATAGTATAATCCTTATAAGTGCACTCAAACCAGTCAGCAAATAAATTACACGGTTCAGTCTCTATTGTGGAACACACACTACCTTATTTAACAACAGAGAGGAGGGTTCTTTTATTGTTAATAAAAGTAAAAAATTATCTCATACAAGACCCTGGCCTCCATAGAGTATTAACTATAATAAGAATTTATTTTAGAACTTATATTTCCTCTTTAACGTCCTAAAAAGAAACGAGAATTCTTCGTTATTATTCTCTGGGCTACGATCAACAGTTGTTCAATGTCCCATGTTAGTTGGAACTGGGGGGAAGAATTTTCTCAAGTGGATCCCATGACCGTTTAACATCTCCAACATTAAATTCTTCTAAGACGCTTATATGATCCATTTCATCGATAACATTCTCAGCAATCTTACATTGTTTCCTTGCGCTTTTCCTTGAATAAAAATGGTTTCACAATTATATCCGATGACCGAGCCAGCTGAAGACCCTTCAGAAAACCCTATTAACAGGCAAACCTATTTTATAAGTTATGAATTTTAATTTGGGAGCATACTCTCCTAGCCCTGATCAGTGGTTAATACTTTATGGTGTCACCCCTAACTCCGAGAGGATGCTGCTATATGTTCAGGAAGAGCAGACGATAGTATACATTGCACCACATCCCATAATTTTTCGGTGTATTCATTATCTTTTACATCGTATTCAATAGCAAATTCATTTGTGTATAACACTCTTAACTAATTTTTAATCTTGCTAATGCGCTAAAACCTCTAGTTCCAAAATCCCACTTTCTCTCGCCGCCCTCAAATGTAACAAAATTCTAGTGCACCTGGCAATAATTCCATAAAGTATAAAAGTGATTCGTTGGTTTTATTAAATTCCATTAGCAGTCCGTATTGAGCTCAATTTGTTCAGTTGTTGTATCCTATTGTGTGCGTGTGGATTGATTGACGTTGACATACCACGAGAAAAAGTGTCACGAACTTACTTGAGGCACTGTTGGGGGAGGTGATCAGCATTCTTCGAATGCATCGCAGAAAAGTAAATCACCTAAAAAAAAGTACCGAAGACTCTTCCACATGATTTGAATTCCAATGCGATCACTCCTATAATCAAATCGTCCGTCGGCGTGCCTCTAATTTATTTCTATTCAACCTGCTCACATATGGCGACGTATCCAATGGAATTTTTAATTGTATCTATACGGCTGCCCCTGTCTGCTTCTTTCGTTGACACTTATTAAAATATCACTAACCGTTTTTTTATTTCTTGTTTTCCAGATGTAACTTCTGAGATGGTATCGTACGCGGTATTGTATCGCTGCCGTAAGCGATTTGCGAATTGATCCGGGGGATTAGTACGTTATTGAATCGCAATCGGTGAAAATGTGTAAATTTCTGTGGACTGAAATTGAAATTTCTAGAATTTTCACCACTTTAGTTGGCACAAGGATTACAGAGAAAGTGAAACTAGAGACGAAAGTTAAATTATTTTAATAACCAAAATGAGTACAAACGTTGAGAAACTCCAGGTGAATTCGACAGAATTCGCTGAAAA
>QYTT01082602.1:0-15908 GCA_006980735.1 Dasypogon diadema
GGTAGCAAATGCACGATTTTTAATCTACAACAAGGGCTCAAATTGACCTCCTTTTAGCTAAATACAAATCAAAATGTATAAAAGGACGAACCTGTTGTATTTTTGAGCATTTTTGCCTAAGTTTTCCAAATTAAGGGGTTTCTAAAGTATTTTTAAGATAAAAAATGAAGTCTATTTCAATTATGTTGGTCCCATCCGTGTTTTAACAGACACAAATTGGATAACCTTTGTATCAGTGTACAAATAACATTCACTAGTGGGAAATTTTACGTGGAGAGGATCACAGGGAATTGCAGAAATAGTAAAAAGTAAAGCAATAGTATCAAAATTCAAATCAAAAGGGTACACTTATTACCTATCCACTTTTGATTCAAGTTTTGTTATGTTTGATATGAGTGATATGTCACCAACATCTTCTAGTTAAGTTTTTGTGCCAGAACGACGATCAGATGAATTGCATTTAATGGAAAAATATACTATACACTGAACTTTTAACGTCAAGGTTACAGGAGTGAAATAACAAAACAATGGATATTTTTCTAATTAGAGATATTTCAAAATGTGATCGGTTTAGTGAATTTTTTAAATACTAACATTTTTTTAACTTAGTCCAAAAAATAACTTTTGATAGAGGGTAAATTGTCGGAGAGCCATGAGAGGCAAGTAAACGGCGGAAACAAATTGAATTTACATTCAATATCGCAAATATTGTGCTTGATACCTATCACTTTTAGATAAAGTTCTAGCATTTTGTGTTGGCCATTCTGTTCTTACATGGATGAGAATTTTCTTTTCACTTCCGTTCATATAACCCAAATGGACGTTTATAATATTAATACCGGCGTGTTACATGGCAAACACACCTCTGCATGGTCAAGCTACCAGTTTTCAAAATCTACATTAGTATGTGTTTTTCGCGTCGCACCCTTGACAAAAGCTGGAATTCACTTGCACATTACAAGGACAATGAGCTAATAATTTTAATGACAATATCAGCTACTTCAAAACAAAGTGAAAGTTTTTCACTTCAGTGTTAAATTAAAACTCAACTAAAATGTGATCTTACTCACTTAAATAATCGACCAAAAACATCTTCACATCTAAGATTTACAGTGGTAAGGAGATAGTCAAACTTGCTTATGTGGCATGTGCCCGTTTTCGACGAGGAAGTTTTTGCGTTTGATGCACGAAAAATAGAGACAAGGGATATGATAGGGATACATGCGGTAGCGGTAAGAAGCGGGGTTATGTTCGCGATTCAAATTTTGCTTCCAGCTAACCCCAGGAACACTGAGATGCAAAAAATATAGAGAGAGCATATCATAGTAATCTCCAGCTCAAAAGTGGCACTAATTTTATTCTTGTCATATCCTTTCCCTATCGCTTTTAAATTTACCATCAGAGACAATGCATAGAACGATGCTATACAGTGTAAAGTGTAGCTGTCTTTTGCATCCTTGAGAATGCGCGAAACTTGAATTCAAATTGTGCTACTACAAAAAATACATAAACTTCAGGTCTGTTAAAATATAATGTCGAAGTAAAACAAATATTTTTGGGACTCTTTCAATCACTTTCTAAACGAATTAGTCATTTGCGGGCCGGAAATCTTTAAAACAATTGTTGAAATTTTTCTCTATGTATGATTGAGGTAAACCTAAAAGTGGTTCCATTCTTGAGGCGACAATGCTTTCTCCATATTTTTATCTCAGTGCCCCCGCGGCAAGAATCTCGAGCATGAAGTTTTCCCAATTTTCCTTTGTGCTTATTTCATGAGTTCGAGTGGGATGAGCATGAGAGTTATTTCTTTCTGGAAAACGAGAAAGTTGAAAGCAGAAATGACAAGAAAGAAATCTGAAAACAAAAATGAGAAAGAAAACCAGTTTCGTGCAAGACTCAAAAACTTCCTCGTAGGATTTGTGCAGGGAGTTTTATTCACTTGCACAAAAAGGAATAAGCCGTGCGGCGGACGCAAAAACTTCCTCGTCAAAACAGGCACCCTTATATACGGGGCATGCCTAAACCAAAAGTGATGGTTTGAGGGAGCCGGTTGTGGCATGCTTTGTTTAGAACCTCACTTTAAAATAGTTCAGGTATATTTTTGATGAAGACGTAGGGTCATTTTTATTTACAACTCCTTTATTACTAAAAACTCCTCTAACTTGTTTTACAGATGGATTCTACACCCAAGCAGGATTTCAAAAACGCACAGAAAAAATTTTGTTGGAACACAAAAAATACTCCTTTAAGATTAATTAAGCTTATCTGGAAAAAAGCGGCGGACTTGCGGGCCAACGATCAGCTCTCGGTAGAAAAATACAGTTTTGTCTGTATACATACTGTTGTTTGTCCCTATATATAGTAGCTGTGTTCTTTTGGCAACAGAGTACAGAGTTGCCATACATTAACTGAGTTAACTCGGTTATTTTACCGAGTTAAAAAGCTCACTGTGTCATTTAAGTCTTCTACGGGAATATAGATGGCGCTTATTGAAAGGTTTTGCGTTTAAATTCCGATTGGGCACATCATAGCAATTAAAGTAAACACAAATGTGGGCAAAACTGACATTAAGATAAATTTCAAGTTAATAATGGCCTCTTTGGTTTGCTTAAAAGAGAAAAATAAGATATGAAGAGCTAATTCTGCACTCCATGGATCCCAACCGTTCATTTGAACGGTTCTGTCAAAAATTCAAGAAAATATTTTGATCGCTTATGCACTGAAGTTTTTCTCACAAAAATCATTTAGCAGAAGAAAATACTGTAAAAATGTCATTTATGAAAAGTTGGTATATAAACGACTCGAATGATTACCTTAAGGAACACATGAAGTAGCATGGATTGCCTGTGGTAACAAGTCACCTTGTAAACTGTAGCTGTACCTTGCAAAAACACAATCACTATTAACAAGTGTACTGCAACATTTAGTTACATTTTTTAATTGAAATATAAGCAGAAGTTTTTTTCTGTTTCTTTTTTTTACGTTGATGCCAAAGCTCTGAGGATATCCTATTATTCTAAGCGCAGCCTTGGTGGGCAGAAAAATGGGGATGGGAAGAAAAGAAAGTTAGGAGATCGAGTGGAAATTTCAATGCACATTCTTTTTAAAAAACTGTGGCCTATAGTTTACAGGAAAAACAGAAGATGATAGTCTGTTTCACATTGGTAGAGTTCGGCTCAAGAAGGACTCTCGAAACTTCACTGTTCTGTCAGGTTTTGTCTCGATGACGAAAGGATGAAGACAGCTTGTTGTGCAGATATCACACGGGTAGGGATGAAACTACAAGGAATCAGACCACAGATTTCATTAGAACAATGACCATTAAAGTAGCGATAAAAGAAAGTTAGACATACGACATTACGTCGTTGCTCCAGGGAATTGATTTTGGAAGTAATCGCCTCATTGCCAATGAGCTTAAAAGCTTCCACAATAAATAACGAAATATTATTGTTAACATTTGAGTGAAGGTATTTGCTTCGTTTTGTAATATTTAAAAAAGCTCCGTTCACCCATTAGTAGGTTCAAATCACATTAACTCTGGAACATTTACATACATAACGTACGATTCAGTAATATTAAATCGATACAGTATTGATAATTTTCGTATGATATTTTCTCTACGTGTCTTATGAATAAATTAATCCTGTAACAGTGTACAGCAAACTTGCGGTGACATATTTCAAAGATGTTACTGCTTCCTAGTTCGAAACTTCTCGAGCCACAGAGCACTGACATTACTGACAGAAACATGCAGACAGACATGAAAATAATTTTTAAAGGGAATGAGGAGATGACGGTTGTATGATGTCAACGATGGGACACGCCAGCATAACCATTGGACTTTCTGTCTACTAAAGAATACAACTCGGTTGTCATTCGTAAGATAAAGGATAAACGAAGGAACCACAACCACTCTTACCGTATTTCCATTTTCTTGAACATGTGGCAGGCTATCCTTCTTCTTCGGGCTGGGATTGTTGTTATTACTGCTGGATTTGAATCCCATTCGTCGCGCAAGCATAGAACGATGTTGGGGTACTGTTGCAGCAGAGCCTGCAGATGTTAAATTGCCATTGTTGTTGTTGTTGCTGCTGTTGTTAGCGTTGTTAATTTTAAAGTTAATGTTTGTTCTACCACTGCCTCTTTTGGATTGATTAGAAGGAGATGTTGTCGGCGCCACACCAACACCTGCACAATTTTCTGCAGAAACTGTAAAGCATGCATTGTTACTGCCGGAAGTGGTGTTATTCGATTTAATTCCAACCACAGCCACAGCTGTGGATACATTGACTTTGTCAGTTGCAGCAAGTGATGAAGGCAACGTTGTTGTTGTTGTTGGTGTTGAAGTCTGCTGTACAGTCAACGGGGCTTTCTGGAACACCATGGCAAAACCACTTGCCGATGGTGGTCCTTCCGCCCCGTGTACTGTTCTCCAACGGCGAAATATTGTAATTCCGATGATTGACTTTAAAAAGTTAATTGTTTCACTGTATACTGTTTGCTGTTGGAGTGTCTCCGTCAACACTCCACCTGGTAGACTGCAGCTCCTCTGACGTGGAATATGAAGAGTTTCAATGTTTCCTCCCTGCACTTTATGTGGCATAAAGAATAACTGCACCAGTCCTCGAGAATTTCACATTTCAATATATTTCAAAATAACAGCATCATCTTAGGAAAAAACGCGACTTCAAAGACTTTGACGGGTATTGACCATTGTCAACAACACTTCAAGATATAACGAGGAAAATTAATTCTTTAGGAAAGTATTTACACATAAGCACAAAATAAACAACGGTTTTAAAGGACAGTGTTTAATTTCGTCACAAAGAATATCAGCTAAGGGATTGGGGAAAAAACTGCTATACAAAAACACGACGACGGTGATTTTAAATGAGTATGGAACATGCAGCAAGCTTTCACATAAGGGATATGCTTGAGAATTCCTCTTTGCATTGTTCTTCTGAATTTTTTATTTTCATCATTTAAACAGACGAAAGCGTTGAAAAGCACTTGTCAATTCTTAAAGAACTAGGGCAAAACATTGCAACAGAACTTTGGATTACGAGGAAAACTACGCCAAATTAAACGGTTGGAGATTAGATACAATTACGGTTGTAAGCACTTTTAACCAGATAACATAACTATTGAAATGACAATGTAATCGGACTCTGATAGTGGCTCAAAAAGGATAAATACTTAAACTGTACACGACCAGACAACTCAACTATACCCCGACGAATCTCTATGCAGACTAACTGAAAGCTCATTGAAAGGACTAGTTATTCACAAGGGTTGCTAGGCTTATTTGTGGAGAATTGCTGGTATTAGGGGCTTGTTTGAGAAATATGGGGAAAGCTAAGAGAAAGTTTTCTCTTCGAAAGTATTTCACTACGAAAGCTCAGTAGGGGTAGAATATTGGCAAAGTAAAAAAACCCCATCCTCAAGGTTAGACTTTTGTGTTTTGACAGAAAATAGAAACTGTTCTTTATTAGCTTCTTATTTTTTAATAAACAAAATTATTTAGTTATTTCCATTTATTCTGACATACATACATTAAAACCTAAGCACGTGAGTAAATGTAATGTATGTTCATTCAAATTTCATTTTCATTCTTGAATGCTGTTAATTTTCCTTGATATATCTAAAAATAAACTTAATTATTCTCTAAATTTAACTTAAAAAACTACATTTAACTTTCGGCTTCTTTTATAATACTAAACACTATACTAAGCCGCCTTACCTTAAGGGCCGATTCCAATCCAAGTCTACGTCTTCGTCTTCGTCTCGTTATAACAATTAGTGACGTCAGAACAAGCAATCTCGTTCCAATTGGGCTTGATTTTTGACGTTTCGTTCATCTTTCATGGTTAAGGCTAATGTGCCTATTAGGCAGGAACTGATGGAAATTATGCATTATTTTTGTTTCGAATCATTTAATTTTAATTGTAGAAGCTGTTAGCTTATGGTAAATCAAAAATAATTGAAAAGAATATACGTTTTCTCCAATAAAACCTATTCATAATTTGCATGAAGTCAGCTCAAAAGTTAACTTTATGAAGTGTTATACAAACTAGCCAAGCTCGAAGTTGTCTCGGTGTGACGTCACAAACTATTATAACGAGATGAAGATGAAGACGAAGACTTGGATTGAAATCGGCCCTAAGTATATGATACTTCTTTCAGTTTCAAAACACCGTCAATTTTTTATCCTTCACAACAATGCTGATCATTTCTTGCTTATAGTGCATTTGCAATTAGACAAATCGTCGTAACAACTAAAGTTTCATATTCAAAATTCATTTATTTACATTACACGTCCGTGTTTGGGTCAGAGAAATTCATATGTGTACCAAATTTCAATTAATCGGTCCCGTAGATTCGGAGCAAATTGGCTGTCACAAATGGACACCTAGACACACGAGTGATCCTACAGGGTTCGTTTTTTCATTTGGACGTACGAAACCCTAAAAAAGAATAAAGGTCTTGAGTGGAACATGAATTATTCTATTCCTATCGCGGTAACTCTTTTGAATTTTTGACAAGCTATTTGGAAAATTCCATTGACTGAAGAAAGACAATCTTAATTTTCTTAGAGAGCAGAGTGGCAATGCTACACAATATGTCCCCAGAGCGTCTTCGACATTGAAGTTAATGAAACTGGGGTCTAAGAGACATTTGTGCGAATTCGGTGCTTAACACAGTACCCAGCACGGATAATAAAACGAATAATAAATTTAGAGCTAGCTGACAGGCATAAGAAATCCTGTAGGAATAAAGAACACAATTACACTAAAAACAAAGAAGGTGGTTTTGTTAATTACTTATCCTTGGTCCCACTTTTTTCGGCACTTTTCATGGCACTTTTTTAGCACTTCTTATCCTTGAAACATGAAATACTACCAATACTACTAATGGTTTCCCAACTACTTCTAAGTAACTAATTTCCATCACATTTACTATCAACTAGTTCTGTAACTAGTCTCTGGTAATGCATCTGACATATACTCCCTATGACATCAGATTGAAAAAATATAATGGACGGTAATGCAACAAGTAACTAGTTGCATATTACCAATAATACATTACGGAACTAGTTTGGAATCCACTACATTTCCTACAGGATATGACAGGAAGCACTTGTATTAGTATTTGCAGAATCGGGTTAAGATAAAGGATTATTTCACTTCACCAAAATATGAGATGCATACTGACTAATTTTAAGGGAAATACACCTGAATTTTAAGAAAATTTATGAGGTATAACAAAAAAGAATTATTATAATAGAAATTATAAAGTAATAGTTAGTGCCCTGCTACATTTAAGGTGGTACGAAAGGTATCCAGAAAATGGGTACAATCTCCACAAAGTGAGAGAATATTTATCAATTAAATATTTTCTGACTGGAGAAAATATAAAAGCGGTCGCAGTCTTTTACCCTTTTCCGTTCTACAAACGATGGTGTAAGGAATAGTAATGTGGAATACACACAGAGGAAGAATCATGAACTTTATGAGACCCTTAGTGCCTCCAATATTATAGCTTGCGATGGAAGTGAAGACACAAATTTCAAGCAGTCTCATCTCTTCCGTTCTTACACGAACCATATTGAAATAACTTTATTAAAATGTATGTTTATTTCGTTAACTTGCTTGCGAAAACAGACTGTACAGTCATGGCAGGGACGCGAATGTGGACGTAGCAGGCAAATGTACTACGAAAATTGATCACCCAATTTCATAACGGTGAATGACGACACCATAGTATAGACCTTAAAAAAATTCAAAAGCTTGATGTAAAATGGACCGACAATAAATATAAATCAATTTGAGGATCTAACGAGTTAGGTTAAACGGAAAGTTTACCAAAACCAAGTCGAAAACAGTAGAATGAGAAAACTGTTAAAAAACACTTTGATCAGAACACGAATATTCCAAATGGTGAAAGTGTGGGTAAGTGAGTTTTTAGTACGAAAAATAAAACAGGAGGAGGGTTATCAAGCGAAAGTGCATAAAAATAACGCCCAGACTATAAGCAGAGTGAGATCAAAGAACCGCATCCAAACCTTCATGATTGTTTGCAAATGAAATTAGGTGACGAAGCCTATTGTTGCAGAAGGCTAGATATGTTACGTGTTCATAAATTTTACTCCTTTATCGACAACACAAACACAAAATCAAAACACAACTATAAATTGGTGCTTAATTAAGGAAAATTGGCGTGTACAGTGAATTGTGTTAAATGTGGAACGGTGCTTGTTATAAGAAAATTTAAGTTAAATAGATGTTAATTCAAAATTATTTTTATTACTTTGTCTTCACTTAACATCGAAATTATAGTAACTTTATTAAATTTGGCGTACTGAAATAACTCGGACGCGTTTTTTGAATACCCCAAGACCGCACGAAAAGTGGTTCTTGAGGGAAAGCCTTATATAAGGTTTCAAGAAGTGTGGAAGAGCACGTTTACAACGGCTTGGTGATGTGGGAAAAATTCTTAGGACGCTATAAGTTTCTAATTGACATAAGAAAGCTCAACACAAAACTTCTGGAGGGGTGGATTGGTTAGGCCGATAAAATCCCTTAAAGGTTGAGTTAGGCTAGTAATGAAAATAGCGACGATAATGACGATAATATGCACAATATCCTTATAAAAGGCTTTTGTTTCTAATTTAAGGTTTAAACAGAGCTACGAGTTCAAATATGAAGATGAGTTAGCTCAAACAGATGAAATGAGCTAAGATATAGCTCAAGCTTTTACAACCATGGGCAAAAGACGCTTTTGCAGGCATTTCTTCAGCGTTCATTGTATCCTTCGATACCAACGGCGCAGTTCTTTGTCTAGATGAACAATCTTCTCCGGGGACGTGCAATGAGGCCATTAAAAATAATATCTACCATATGGCATTATCTCACTTTCTAAATGCGAGATAAAGTCATATTGTGTTTGTGGCTTTATTGCGCACCGACATTAATAATAAGCATGCAAACAAGACTGCTCTAGCCAATCACTGCTTATCGGGTAATCATGTGCAGGATTTTGACGAAACCGAAAATAACAATTATTTTTGAAATGAAAAAAATAAGACAAAAATTATGATATGATTTTGTAATGAATAGGATTAATCTTATCCTCATCAAGTGAATTTTGAATTTCTGGCGTAATTTTAAGAAGTGTAAGTAATAAAATAAAAATTAATGGTTATTTTTCGATTAATTTTTATTGGTTAATCATTATTCCACGATTTTGTGTATTTTTTTTTTGGTTTCAAACAAGTGCACACTTTTAGTTTATATATAATGCCGCAAGTAAAAGTTTATTGCAGGGTTAAATAAAATATTACAATTTTTAATGGGTTTCACTTTTTAGTTTATAACCTAAAAAGAATAAATTGATGAATAATTGTTGATCGATAACCACGGTTTTTTAAAATGCACCTCAATGGCCAATATAGTAGAATTATAATAAACTAAGTACCAATGCCAGTACTCTACCATATTTATGAAATTTTCCAATACGCAGTAACCGCGCTGATGGATTGAGCTTGGTACTGTCAATCACCAGCATCATAGCAACACCAGCAATACCTTGCCAGTAATACCAGTCTCGCATCAGTACCGGTATTTCATAGTCATTTCCAAATTAAACATATATAACTTTTATATACGCATATATATTGTAATTTACCCACACTGGTGGCCGAGCGGGCCGAGGGGAACGTCTGCAGATTTTCTCCTCTGAGATCGTGGGTTCGAACCCAACAAAAAGGGCGCAATGATTTATCCTGGATACCAGTGGTTAATACAATTCTACTGACGAGAATTGTACTTGCGAAACCACTGGGATGCTGCACAGTAATAATTTCATGCCAAAAATTGTGGCTCAGGTTTATCGGGTTAAAATTTGCCAATCTCTTCCCAATCTTCCTTCCCTTCTTCCATCTAACCTGTGCTATGTGCATCATATAGTTATCCCCTAAACTTAGGCAATGCTTTGTTTTTTAAGGCAATTCCGAAGATAAGCTAAGCACACAACACAGTTTAGGTTAAGCGAAATTCTAAGGGAATTTCTATTGGGAATTTTAACTTGACAAATATTGCACGTAAGCCACAACTTTTGGCTTGAAATTTCTACTGTGCAGTGGCTTCGCAAATATAATTTTTGTCAGCAGAATTGCCACAACAACTAGCACCCAGATAAATCACCGGCGCCCTTTGCTCGATTTGAACCCACGTCAACAGAGAAAAAAATCACCGGCGCCCTTTGCTCGATTTGAACCCACGTTAACAGAGAAAAAAATCTGAAGACGTGCTCCTCAATCCACTCAGCCACGAGCATGTCCTTAAAAAAATTACACACATACATGGGTGAGCGAGCTGAGACGCACGTCTGCAAATTTTCTTCTCTGTGGGTTCGGTTCGATTTCAGCAAAGGACGCGTACAAGACACGGCGATTTATCTATCTGGGTATCAGTGGTTGAGACAATTCTACTGTCGAAAATTGTACTTATGAAGTCACTGAGATGTTGCACAGTAAAAAATTTATGTCAAAAATTGTGGCTTACTTGTAACATTTGTCAGATTCCTAAAGTTTCCTTCCGTCCACGCTGTGCTATGTACATCACAGGATTGTCCTTTGAGCTTCGGCAGATAGATATATGTGGCAGCTTTGTGCAAAGTTATTACAGATTGATTTCATACTGTTTTTTACAATTTTTTGGAAATTAAAGTTTTCTTGAATAATATTATATATTATATTATAACATACATTTTTAACATTAATTTTTATTTTTCCCCGTGGCAAGGTTTCCAATGTTTAAAAGTTTCTACCAAGCCTTATCATGATCTTTTATAGTTATCGAGATTTTAAGGAGTGTCAGTAGGAAAATAAAAGCTAAAGAAATGTAAATTCTTGTTTATACAATATTTATGTTTGAATAGAAGTTTTTGAATATTTAATTTGAAAAACAGAGTGTATAACAGGTGAAATATTGATGGTACTCCTGAGATACTGGTAGACTGGCAAGGTATTGATCGTATTGGTGTGATACTGGTAGACGCCAGTACCAATACTAGTATTCTTCACAAATATTAATACTAGAATTGGGGACAATACTGGAATCTTCAACAGTTCTGTTAGATAGGTTTTCACCTTGTCCAAAAATAGTTTCGAATTCCAATGCTGATCCGGCCCATTTACGAGTATATCAAAGGTCGATGATGCCATACATTTCATTATTTTCCACGCTTCTCTGTTATGAAAAATGAATTCGGTTATTCCCCAGTGAGCTGCACTTCGACGTAAAAATGTTCTAGCAAGGTACGTATCGTCACTATGAACAGTGTAATTGTGACTTTTATTATATATGAATAAATTATATTAGAAACTTTTGGCACGTTTTTCTTCAAACCATTTTTTTATCCAGAATTATCGACCTAAAATTTGTTGTATTTATTCGACCAGTAATTTCCTGATCATTTGAAAATCGTACCCAGTCATCTCAATTTCCTTGGTTATTTTTAATTTATGATTTTAGGATACCTAAGGGTTTCAAACATCCATCTTTCATCCTTTATAGGGTATCACTCTATCTTAGTCCATAATTTTGTCAGAATTTCTATGAAATGTTTTTTCCTATACTTTAGCAAACGTTATAACACTCCGATGCACCGCACAACACACAAGGCTTACCCGTTTAGTTGATGATATCGTACGCCCTTTTTTACGGTATCGCCTAAACCCAGGGGATAACTCTATGACGTAGTAGGTTTTCGAGTACAATTGTCGTCTTTAACAGAACTGCCTTCACCACTAGTACCCATACATATCGATCACGCGCCCACAAAAGCAAATATGATAATCTGATAATCTACGTTCCAACTAACTCGGCTATCGACGCGGGTGATACCATTAATCAATGTCAATGCAAAAAATTAAAATAGATATAATTGTTCGCAAAAGCTTTAACCAGTGGAATAAAGGTTCCCTGTGACCGCGACAATATTTCAATCCAGATTTAAAAAATATTATTTAAAAACTTCATTGTCCTCTGCAAAATATGGATTACAAATTTCCTGAAAGTTTTTATTACAACTTAAATCCAATAGAGATGACCCATTTTCAGTTTTAAGCAGCATAAAGAAAAATACCAACCAACCATTAAAATTTAATTTCTTATTTCTGCGAAAGTGCATGAACATAATTTAACACCGTGCCAAATCATTGTTTTTGTCAGGTTAACTTAAGATTTTAAAAGTCTTTCAATCGGAAGTATTTCAAGAAATTAAAAATGGCACTGGTAAAAATATTTTCTTAGATATAGACAAAATTTCTCTATAAATGAGAGACATTTAAAACATAATTCTGCAAGTTATATAAAAATTGCGAAGGCTGGTCGGTTCGAAAGGATATCCATAAAACTTCTTGAAAGGATTTTCTTTTAGCGAAACTAGAAATTTGAGAAGCTTGCTCCGATAAAACCTCCAATTTCATATCCAAATAAAACGATTCCTCTTTCTGACAAACATTTTAGTAGTTGAGCTGGATTAGTGCCAGAAGAATGATTCAAAATCTTGCAGAGGGCTTGGTTATGCATGAAATCAAAGGAAAATGGCATATAACAATTAATATATCAGGAAACGTTATAGCTGAATGTTTACTCTTTCAACACAAGCAAACAGTATATGCTCGTTCTTCTTGAAGTAATTGTGTAGATATCTTCTTTGCACAATTGCCACTTATCGGTGTTTCTGTTATGCAAATAATTAATTATTGCTTTTAATAAAATCGTAGTCCCTTTGCCGTGCAGGCAATCGGCATTAGTTGCTGTCCTAGTTTCTACTATATCACCCACAATTCACTGCTATTGCCATCGTTTAGTAAAGTTTTATTCGACCCCCAGTCAATACGATTGAATTTATAATGTGAAAGGTTCAGGATGGTGTCCTTTTTGGGGCACTCGGAAGTTAGCCTATTTGTTATGTTCACACCCAGAGAGAGATTCTAAATTTAAAATTGATGAAAATATCGAACGCACGCACAAGTGTATAAATTTCAGGGATAGCTATTTCTGGCCTGATTTACTTCCTTTTTCTATTTGCGTAAAAACACATACATTTTACAAATTTTTTCAGTCCCGACCTCCGCTTTTTTCACCCCAACGCAAGTATAGTAGGTTGCAGAGAATTTAATTAGTCAGGTTTAATAGACTAAAGGAACACACGGGCATAATTAAATGTTTGAAGAAACTTAACGTTAATTTGATTACTTCCATTATTTTGTTGTCAACACGGCTTTCGGTTAAATTTAATTCCATTGCGAATTCCTAGAAGTGTTTGTTTTGCAGGTTATTATAATTAAAGCACTGGGTGATGAGAAGTTTATACAATAGCAAATGTTTCTCGCGCCGAAACAACGTCTAACTCTAAGTATCTTTATTAAAAGAGATTACAGGATACAGATTGGTTCTATAGTAGGGTAGATATAAATTTAAAATCAACGTTTTCCTTGAAATTTCTCATTTAACAGAATGCCAACAATATTTCCCGAATATAAACCTGGTTTCAGGGATTGATGTGCCAGGTGCCTTAAGAGTTGAACTGTTAATCAGATGTCGTAAATTCGAGAGATGTAAATAACAGATTTTCTTTTTTATAGTATTTGAAGGTTTGCACTTTATAGAATATAATCCTAAAATATTATGTAAAAATTCGTAAAAATGACGAAGTTACAGCATATTTTCTTTTGACGCGCACGAGGCTAAAACGATCGTTCGAAACATCTATCAGGATGATGCATTGTCGGCACGCAAAATGATTTCTTTGAAGGGATATTAAATTGAATTGTAAACTGGCCCTTTATTGTATTGGCAACACTGAAGATGCTTCTTTGGGTTAGGTTGAAGACATATAGTGAGTTTTAAAATTTCAAACATAGTATATAAAAGAAATAAACTTTAGACTAGAGCTTTGGAATACACGTGTACACGAACTACACGTGTACACGTGTATTCAGAAAAATCTCTTTAAAAACACGAACCCGAACTACACGTGTATACACCACCCCCTCACCCAGCAAACAACACTTCTTGTCGAACTGTCTCAGAGTACTCATCTTCCCCTTTCATTTGCGACCTCATACGTGCCGCTATCATGTCTGGCTCCAGAGATATAACCCTTATTAGACTTCGACCGCGTTTTTCACCACCCCTCACCCTGCAATCATCACTTCTTGCCTAACTATCTCATAGAGCTCATCTTCCCCTTTCATTTGAGACCTCACACGTACCGCTATGTTTTCTGGTTCCTGAGATATAACCCTTACAAGACTTCGACTGCGTTTTTCACCACCCTGTAACAAGTATTTGTTATTACACTACTGCATAGTAGTCATCTTCCCCTTTCATTTCACACATCATATCTTCCAAGATCTTGTATTTTTCAGTCTCCCACTGAATGTAAAAGTAAAAATCTTACTAATCTTGCATACACGGGCAAAACGTCAGTTAGGCGAACCTTAGTAAAGTCCGTGTAGTTCGAACTTTTCGAGGTTCGTGTAGTTCGTGTTTTCAGTACACGTGTAGTTCGGGTTCGTGTTTTTAAAAGCGAACTGAACCCAAGTTCGAACGTTCGTGTACACGTGTAGTTCAATACACGTGTAGTTCAATACACGTGTATAACCCAGAGCTTTACTTTAAACGCTTTTTTCTCGAAACGACATTTTTTCAACTGGTTTTCCTGTTTTCTCCGCCAATTAAAATCCAACCGTCTTTTTCTTTTGATCTACTTAAACTACTACTACTCTCTTCAGTTAAGCGTACGAAAAATTTTTCTATTGGAGTTCACTATTTTTTTGGCCCTTTGGAAAAAAATTCAGTGATTTTTCGAACATTTTCTTTAAAGATCTGCCAATTCCACAATTATTCGTTTTTTTAATCCGGTACGCATGACTGAAGCTACACCAATAAGCTGTCAAAGATCGTTTTGTTTTTGTTTTTCAGACCGCTACAACGAAAGTTACATGGAAAACGAGGAACGAACGTTCTTCATGAAGCACCATGCAGAGACATCTGTCTCGCTATTATAAAGGAAAACTTTTGGAATAAAAAATTCGTAAAAATAGCTCAAAGTATGCTCTTTTCAACCCCCTATTAGTGACATTCATGCTATGTTTGTATAAGTAAAAAAGAAACCCCGAAAATCACCCTTTTTTTGGTCGTCACCATGTTGTTCCCCCCTTAACAAGATTGGGGTACACACTAATATCTACACCCATAGCACTAAAGGTAAACTGGCGATGCTCTAGAAAAATTGAGAATGTTTTGGAAAAGAGTTGGAGGGGAAAAAAGGGGACTTGACTCAAGGTCAAATTTAAAGTTTTGGATTGAGTCTTTAAACAATGTTCTACCCCTTTTCTCGAGGCTTATAGAACATCAAATTCCAAGAATTGTTAAAATTGTTTTATTTTATCCCATCTATTTATGTTACTAATTTTAGGCTTCCATTTAATTATCCCCATTCCCCTCACCTCATCAGAGGATATCCCCTGAACTTTAGCTTCACCGTAAATTACCTTTCAATTGGTACCATACACGCTTTATAAATTAAAAAAAAAACGAGAAATCGCCTTTATTTGATTATATAAAGGCGCATATCTGCTTATCTAGTGTCAACCTTAATTATAATCACTTATATATAATCACTGTCGAACACATGCAGGGAATAAGAGTTTTATGGTAGACCCAGAAAGATTCTTTTCATTCAAACGAAAAACAGTATAAAACAGTATGAAATCGTGACATCATGCAATTTCTAAATAATTAAATAGGCTCAGTCTTAATCAATGAAAATATCTGCGTTAAGATAGCGAACACTCTTCAGGGATGTGCTAATTTGATAGGTATATGTCGGCA
>QYTT01082606.1:0-13315 GCA_006980735.1 Dasypogon diadema
AAGATGTGTGCCGGCCCATCATTTGTTATGACCATCGAGTTAATATCACGTCGAGTAATACTTTCTTTTCGTGCTTTGCGTTTTTGGCTGCCCACCATTTGATTTTGGATGCGTTCCTTAGCCTCCTGTATTGTCTTTGGAGGCGTTTCTTTGGTGGAGTTTCGTCGCGGCTTGTGCCGTCTTGAATTGATCTTCTTTTTCTTTTTTATTTCCCGTTTACGATTCAAATACTCTTCCAAACTTTGAGCTGGAAGTGCTTTGATTTTTTCCTCCAAATCGAAATCGGAAGCGTCAAATTGTTTGACTGGGCTCTCAACAGTCGTCGCAGTCGGCTTGTTGTGATCCACCGGTGTGTTGTCCTCAATCTTCATTTTTCCAGTCAATGGTACTGGGGAGTTGTTATTATCACCATGATGCACGTAACCGTTGTGATTGTAGGAATTCGGTAGCATATCTAGCTTCGTTTTAGATTTCTTAGGAAATGTAATAATTTGACCTGAGTTCATAAGTTCTTGATATTTTTTTCCTTTACATGACCGTTCCGATTTTTTTCCCATAATATCCTCCTCTCCACTAGAAATATTGCTGTCAGTGAATAGCATTTGTCTTTTGCATCCATTTAGATTGGGGTCTTCTACAGATTTGCGCTTCCCATTCATATATTGAGTGTTCCCCAATGTTGAGGTGTGCTCCTTGATTTTTTCGAACGGGTCTTCTTTGCTGAGTGGAATGACTGTTCCTGTTGGTGGTGGTGATGATGGTGTTGTTGCTGGCTTCACTTGAATAGTTTGTAACACATTTTGGTCGACAGTTAGACGCGCTAGATGATCATTTTTATGGTTCTGAGTCTGAGAACTCTTCATAAGACTATTTAAGCCACCCATTTGTGCTTCATCCGCTAATTTAAACACTCCCACTTCTGAGGCATCTAGAGTTTCCTCGTCGGAATCGTTTCCGTAGTGAGAAGTGGTACGACTGTTTCGATCTTTATTGCCTAAAGTGATTGTTTCGTGATTGGTTGTTGTAGAATAGTTGTGATTTAGGGGCCGATCAGTATTACTCGGACGTGTTGATAGCGTTCGTAGTGGTGGAGCTGGCAGCTTGTACCATTTGAAATTTGGATTCGCTGAGAAGAATGCATCCTTGTACTGGAAAATATAAAGTGGCTTATATTTTGTGAAGTTTAATCTAATTATAACTAATTTTTACATGATGTAAAAAGCAAGGATGATCGATAGTGGTAATGAATGGATGAATTGAACACATTTTGGAAAACTTAACATTTAAGGGATGGCTGATTCTGAGTGCTTGTTCCTTCAGCTTTAAGTACATTGACCGATATATTCTGAACACTGGGTAAAAATGTTATAAATAGAAAACCAGAAAACATTTAACAACTATGCTTTTTTCCATTTTGCAGGCACAGGAATAATTCAACTTTTGCGTCCACATTGTTTTGGAAACTGCTGCATTGCGATTTTTATAGACTTCACTCTATTTTATTTTACTGTATGCGCTGGAAAAAATATAAAATAATACTGCAGTGCTTATGTGGCCGTAACGAGATTACTTGCAAGTTGTGATATCTAAATTTAGCCTCTGCTTTTTTTACTTTGATTCTGTGTACGAGGAGAAAATCTACGCAATTTGTGGGGAAATTTGTCTGCTATTGTGATTTGTAACATAAAGTAAAATCATCATAAAATTATAGTTAAATATGAGACAAGTCGTTGCATGCATCTACTTACAAAATAAAATCAAGAACAGGATTGGATATGGCTGGTAAGTGTTTACACTTACTCTAGATGAATGAGTTGTCAGCAATGACTGCAAAAGTTGTTCAAAATATGTAAGATTACCCCCCAAGAATTCTTACCTGTTTAGCAAGGTTTGTGTAAGAAGTTTTCTCGTCAGCATTAAGTGATGCCCACCATTCCCCAAGAATCTTAGTAATGGATCTGGAATAAGACCAACAAAACAAAAATTACAAACTCCTGAATACACAAAAAGAAATTTCATCTCACCTGTTTTCCAAGTGTTTATATTTTTCCCTGACAATAGCACGATGCCGTTTGCAAAATATCAAAAACGCATTCATCGGTCGACGTGCATGATGTTCCGGAGTGGTTTTCTCTTCATCATCTTCAGGTACACGAGTAAATTGTGGTGCTGCTTCAGGACTATTTGTCTTAAACTCTTTTTTAGATATAACATTTTCGGTGATCACATCAGAATCCACACATTTCACTTCTTTCTTGATCCCATCATCATCATCGATACAATCCTCATCATCGTATTCTTCGTCATCTGGGCTGCTGCTATTTGTACTTTCGTCGCTGCGGTTCAATTTTGAATAGTTGTGAACATCTTCGATGAATCGAAAGGCATTTCTAGCTAGCGCCTTCTGATCCTCATTGGAAACAGTTGAAACAACAGCTCGGGATTCCCGTTCCCTACTATGACTATCACTATTCTTATTAAAGGCACTTTCTATTCCGATCGGATGACTCTCAATCAATTCCGAGATTTCATCAAGTAGACTAGCAAATCCCTCCTCCTGATGAGTGTGACTGGCTGTGGTTACATATTCTTTGGCATTTTCACTAGAATGGATAGGATATGGTGTGATGAAGTCGAATCCACTAGGATTCTGAGTGTTGTGCACTACACCTGGCGAATTGGTGTTCATATTTTTATTGGTATTGTTGTTGTTGATACATAGACCAGACGTCTCGTGGGTAAGCATTTTGTTCATAACACCATCGAAATTTTGCTGTTGCATGTTGCTTATCATTTTGGCATTTAGGGTGTAGTCGTGCGTGTTTCGTCGTATTTTCAACAAGAATGCCTACTACCAGCAGCAGTTGCTTGTTTACTGTGTGCTTGCTGATCTTGCTGGTTTCGTTATCGCCAGTATTTCAAAAATACTTTCATTATAATCGCTGAGATTTCGCTTCTGTCATCAAGCCTGACAGTATTTTCGAGGCGACATTGTAGCATTTAACGGCCAAAAATAGATTTTTTCTTATCGCAGAGATTATTAATTGCTTTTCTCTTTCCTACTGTGTTTAAATGTGTGCACTTTAGATTTGACTCGATGTTAGCTTTGGGGTCATTTCACTCTCAGGTCGTTAAATACGTTTGCTATCACCACGCTTATCTGAAAAGATATGACAATAATGAAGCAATTAGCATATCTATTGTTTTGTAGCAATGAACAATGACAACAATTAATGTAATGGGGAGATGTATGCTGTGATAGAACTAAAGTAAATTGAGTCTACTTGTCATGAAATTTACTTGTAAAATAAAAAGTATTGCATTGGGAAGAAGGGGATCAGCAGTGTGCGTAGCTAAACAGCAGATTTCGCATGGAGTCATCAAAACAGGGATTTGCCGACTTATTCCATTTTCTTGATTTAAATTTGAACTAGAGATGGGAATCGATCAAGAGAATATTATGAATAAGATTGATCTTAAATTTCTGAATAAGTGACTACTCACTAGTGAACCCTCTGCATATGATTATGTGATCAATCATTTGTTGTTAAAAAGACGTAATTTGTTGGGTTCCTGATATATATCTGTCTCGTAAAAACTTGTATCAATTTCAATTGCATAATTCCATTTCCGATTGATAACGCCAACTTTGTCACGTTTCGCTCTTCAGCAACCGTCTACGAACAAAGAAAATGCCAGAATAACTCTGAGCTTTCCATTACAACTTCAACTTTCTTTTGTACGACTCAAAACTAGGAAAACTTGAACTTTTCCTTGAAAATGCCGATGACATTCTGCACGTGATCACAACAAGGGAAAAGCTTCTTCACCTCGCCGCGTACGTACGAACAGCAATATCTCATAGGAAAATCTCTGAATGCACTAAGCGAGCTTAACGTGCACATGTGCAGGTATAAATAGCCGACACAAGTGTTGACTGACTACTATTAAAACTAAAATCGAACTTTAACGTGTTTCCCAAGTTACACAACTTTCTCGATACGGTTTCGTTTTCTACTTGACTTTGTAGACGGGTTTTGCAATCGGACGGACGGACAGTGGTCATTTTCCCCACAACAGATGGGAAGGTGTTAAAGCAAAACTATAGAAATATTTTTAAATGCTACGGTCGAGTTGCTGTAAGGTGTGCTATTGCAGCGTGTATAGAGAACAAGGTGGATGATCGACCTCAGACGCATCTAAATAAGGAACTGTATTTGATTTGTATAATTTCATGGTAATTGAGGCTTTTGCTTAAAATTCATAAGAAAGAGATATTTTTCTGCAGCAAATAAGCTGATTTACATAAAAGAGCTCATAAAATGGTCACATCTATATCTCATCAACGTTTTATGGACTGACGGTAAAATACTCAACTCATTGATTAATTTGGAAGACCGGCAACATTTTGATTAAAGAAGTCGTTGGGAAGGAAGGAATTTATGGTTATCAGCAGAAGAGCTGTGAAGGAGATTCTTTGACCTATGCAAAAGAAAAATAGCGTGAGTTATACACTATATGCCCTCCTGTTCGATAAAGTCAGTAGATAGTCAATTGTAGTTTTTTGTAGCTCACCTATTCACGTGCATCTTATCTGCTATTTAGTTAAATATTGCTGGATTTAGATTAATAGTCTCTACAATCATTCTGATCATTTACCAGATATTTGCCTCAGCTCTATACTTTTTTAATTTAAAAAATTTCACTACACACTACCCAGAGTTTTTAATAATTTCAAACTAACTATTTTAGTTTTATATTCTGCATCTTTTAAATGTTTTAAAAAACATCTAAACGTTTTGCTCCCATTTATTCATTAGGTTAGAGGTCTGCAACTTCAGGTATTTTCATTCTTGATTCTACAAAATATAGGGCTCTTTTTTAGGATGCAGTGTGACCCGTGACGAAAACTGAGAGCACTACGAGCTGATCATGGCAACGACTTGATACAAACGAACTACCAGGCTAGAAAGAAAGATAATGTTGACAATACAAGGGAAGTATACAATGTTTGGAATTTGTCAATAGCTATGACTATATCAACCTCTACGATAATGCCACATTTTAAGTTTCATTGAGAACAATTTAAAAATTGACGCAGCTTGTATACGGAGTTAGCCTTTATATTTGCTGGGACGTTCGCCAAATTTTTTACCAGCAGATCGTAAAAAATATTATTCCACGACCTTTCAACGAACAAAGAATTTTCGAATTGAACTCAAGCTGGAAAAGGATTGATCTGCATCTAAAGCATTACTCATTTCTAGAAAATTAAAGTCAAAGGAGCCGAAAAGAGTTCTGGGGAAACCTGTTCTCTCCATGCTTTGCTCGAGAGTATATATTTTATCTCTACCAAAATGTTGTCAGGTACCTTATCCTAAAATCATCAGTTCCAAATTAAGCATAGCAGCACTGACAGCATGCAAAAGAAATTATAAAATTTCATTTCATTTCATTTCAAAACACCGAAATAAGATGAATAAATAACCAGACCTCTCACTTCCCTAATCAAATGAAAATACGAGAAAGCGTCAAAAAGTAAATCAAAATCCGCAAAAAACACTGCAAAGTCAAAAGTTCGCGAGCAAAACAGATGTAAACATAAATCCGGAGGCAAAATAAAAGCCCGAAATTTCTGCGCAATTAAATATTTTAGAAAAATAAGAGAAAAAATAAAACATGTAGGAATTTTTTTGCCACGAAAACAACGAAAACTGGGACGCCTAATGAAATAAAAAGCTTAGCCGCAGATAACCAATTCATTCACGGAAAAAAGACGCGAAAAACAAGAAATCGAAGCTTGCAAGAAAAAAAAATCTGGCCGAACACATCTACAAGACGGGACTATATCTGCTCGATCCCCACTCGAGTGGAATATCACAAGTTCGAGAATAGAACTCGACAGTAGGGTTTCTGTTGCATAACCTCCAAAAAATAAAAAATAAAAAAAATTTCGACCAGCACAGGTGGAAGAAGTGGCCTATCTGTCGAAAGTTAATTAATTCATCAGCGATCAACAAGTTGGACGTCCACAGAGGTGATCTGTCGAGAAAGTCATAAACGACTTATTTGTCAAGTCCGGGAAGGCAAGACGGGCAAGCGATTAGCACCATTATAATAATGCGTTGGTTGCTGTGTGCAGGAATTTTCTGGCCCATGAAGATCACCAGATCGCCACTGCACCTCAAGAGATCAAAATATTTTGACAAAACAAAAAGAATTCAAACAAAATTCCAAAGCTGGAGACTTTCACACACGTCTCATTACCAATCAGATAGGGGAAAAGTGGAATGTAATTGGCCTCGACGGAGAAAAATCTTAATTTCCATAGCTCAGTCGCTGCAGACGCTAGAGACCAGCACTAGTGCCGTCTTCTATGGCTTAATGTTTTCGTACCAAGTGTGTGAGTCTCCAGTTAGTAAACAGTGTTTCATGTATTTTCTGTGGTCTTCTAGCACAGACAGACGTCTGGGCTAACTTCAATTGGACTCTGGTTGTGGGTGTTTCATTGTATTACGACGGCGGTTGGATCATCCACCAGTGTCTTGTCTTTCACGGCTTTGTGACTTAAGGTCACATATTTTTTTTCTAAAAATATTCTGGCAGCAATAACAATTCTACACAAGGTCATACTATGTAAGTGCTGCTGGCGTTTCTTCTATTGGCGAATTAATTGCATTCAAAACTGGTAGCAAAGTTATGGTTGAAAATATACGGATAATAATTTTTGATCAAAATTTTGGGAGAATCTGCTTTCCGAGTCTTATGATAAAATACTGAATTTTGATTTTCATGAAAAACGGTCTTCGTAACAGCAGCAGTTGTGAATTTGCGCTGTTGTGCAGAAATTGACCTCTTGAGGACATTTTCCAGTACACGACAAAACTTGGTATGTATCCTGGGACCGGTTCATGTATCTCGAAAACGATTATCGAACGATCGGATTGTTATGAAATTTATATAGTAACTCGATCGTTCGACTATCGTTTTTGAGCTACATGAAGCGGCCCCCGAAACGGAAAGCAATGAATTCACCCCGGCCAAAAAAAATGAAATGATTTTGATCGAGGAATTGAAAACTGGCTCAAAAAATCTGAGCAGCAAACAAAACAAAAATCAAAGCACTAGGTGCTACCTCCCAACCCTGCTTTATCTGAGTCGGCGTGGCCCATTTCTTTTTCCCAAAATTCAAATTCTACCTCAAAAGCAATCGTTTTAAAGCTATGTATAATATCAAACATGAAATCATTTTCTGTTGAAGGCGGCTACCTGAGGGAGCCAAATCTGGGGAATAGGGTAATTGTTCCAACGATTCAGACCTCTTGTGTTTCCGTTTTTTTTTTAACTTGGAATATAAATGAAATTTGTTTGCATCCATAAAAATCACTCTTTTCTAAATGTCTTGACCTTTCGAAAGGAACTCTGTTACAAATCTCATTCGTTTTATCCGGTTTACTTTACTGATGAACGGGGTTTTCTTGCTATTTCACAGTAGATACAATTTTTTCCAGTATATTCCTCTAATTCTTTTATAACTTTTAGAGTATTTATTTTTGAATTTTATTTAAATTCACTTCAATATGAAACCTTCCTCACAAAGGTTGAGAATTTTCCTGTTTACATTTCGCGGTTTTCTTTCCACTGTATTATCAGTCTTTTCTACTAAGAGAAATTATTATTTTTTATTTCAATCGAGATCTCTTTTTTTACCCATAATAAAGAATGCATTTAGTGATCTAATGCACAAAAAAATTAATTTCCACTTTGTGTAGACTGATGGATTCTTGTTCCCAGGAACAATACATCACAAATTCTAAAAAACGGCAGAGTAGAAATACCAGTTTTTTTCATATTCTAGTTTGTGTTAATTTCTATATATTATATATATATTTCTATATATTCTGGTGTGGTCCAGATGAAACGTAAATTGAAAAATTATCCACAATTTTAGCAGCCAGAACGTAATGTACGAATACGGATAAGATATTGTATTTTTCTTTTTTTTATACCGACATTTCTGCAAAATCGTTCTCCCCTTGCCACACCAATACAATTAATCTGGCAGTACTGCCGGAAAAGCGAATCTTCTTTGTGAGGTGCATGATGTCATGTCATGATGATATAATTTGGTTACAAGATGATTTAAAAGCCATTGTGGGGCTTTTGGTGAGTGCTCTAGTAAAGAATCCATTTTTAGACAAATTACTAAAACGGAATTGCTACTAGCCTAACTTCGGATCTTACTTATGTGGAAGTAGAAAGAAATAAAAACCACCAAAATGACCTACTCACCCGAACTAAAGTGGATTTTGATTAAAGCGAACAAAAATGCTGAAATTTTCATTTTAACTGAACTGACTCTGGCGGAGTTCGCTGCAAGACACGTTCATGCCCGAAAAGCACAAACACAAAAGCTAGCTACTAGTGTAAACCTGCTCCTCGTCATAATTTGCCAATTGAGCAAGAAGCGAAGAAAAAAAAAATAAAAAAGAAATAAAACTTGGACGACGACTGAATACAAATAAGTTAATTATGACAGCGCACAACGATAATGAGTGAAATCAGTTGAATATTGGGGGCTATGTGACATTTTTATTGGGAGATTATCTGGGGCCGTCTAGAGCATAAAAAATAGAGCTTGTTCTACCACGGTGATAATGAAATGTCAACAAGTTCCATTTTTATGTTTGGAATTTTCTTCATAATTTGAATACACACAAAAACAAAACGATATCTTCACAACGCGACCTTGAAATCTTTCAGGTGTTTACACAAATACAGGTTTTTTTGTGCTGTCTCTTTTTTCTCCCCCCTCTCTGTAGCAATGGCTATTCGAAAAAGTCCAAATTTACACTTTCATCTGTATTTAATCGAACTTCATTGCAGGACTGGGAGCGAAAAGTGCTAAGAAAGTCGTGTTGTGTTTATTCTTGTTCTCCCGGTTGTAGCTTGCCTCCCCACAAGCTTTGACAAGCTTTGCGGGGGCATAAGTATGCGTTCACACCGGCATTCGCATTTTATCGTCTATTCGCTGTTCGAGGAAACCACTGAGCTTGGCTTTACAGTACTCTCTCGGTATGAACAGTTACGTGTATGTAGGTGACTGGACTTCTATAGATGGTTGCTCTCGTGTGCATATACATGCCTTGGGGCTTGGGGCAGTTGTTTGGTATGCAGGTTTTCAAGATCCATCGAAACAATGCCGACCGTGTGTACACTGTCAATAATATTTCATGTACTCTTCAGTAGGCAATGAGGCGTATAAATAGAGAAATTGGTTTATTTTTAATGGCCTGATAAAATTACACAATTACTGGAAGTGTTTTCTAAGACTGGTACGATGGAGAGACATGAAACTAAGGCAAATTAGAACACTTGACTTTCCAAATTTTTTTTTGTAAATTTTTGGGAAGAGAAATGACAATAGCACTTATTAAAGGGTTAAAGGAATAAGAATTAAAGGATGAAGTACCTGGAAAAAAATGTCCTTCATTCCACTTAAATAATTTTTTTGCTCTCTGTGGAGTGGTTTCTTCCACCAAGTGGTTCTTCTTGTCTTCCGACAAAAACAACTGCGTCATTACAATTTGGGCATGTCTCAAAATTAAGAGAAGTCACTACTTCACCTGTTTAGGTCAGTAGCTTTGTAAAATTGGCGAACACCTGTTAATAGTGGTTCACAAGACAAATTTTGGGACATTACTTTAATCACATGAAACGTGAAATCCACAATTTTTTACCAGTGGTAATGCAACTGATCTAAAAGGAGAGATTCCCGACAAAAATCTAGTCATTCTGAAAAGTCAGTGGTATTTTTTAGTGATCTGAATATATACAGTCACAGAAAAAACCTTCGCCTAACAAATGCTAAGTACTTTAATTTTCAATGACTATTTTAAGGTAGACCATATCACCTGCAGTTGAGATGAAATTATGATTTTCAATCACATTTGCTATTACGTAGTCCTAGTCCTCCGCGGAAGTGTTTCACTGATTGGTTGTCTGTATGTCATATTCAATCCAGCGAAGTTTATCCTTCAACTATTCGCCTACCATTTGGTGCAGCTTCTATGAGGGAAGTATTTTATTGTGGTTTAAAAGGTTTTATTTTTGCTTGTGTGCTTCAAAGCCAAACTCAGCATATTTTGCCTGATTTTTCTTTCTGATGATTATTTTATTGGATCTGAAACCCATCGTTACCCCTCAAACTATTTTAGCTTTTGTGCCTGTACTTAGTTATCCTTCAACGTTCCCCGAAAAACTTAAGATAATTAAATTAAGTACTCAATTAAGTTGGAATTTAAATAACAACTCTAAAACTGCGCATGAGTGTGATTTTTTCTAACCTTCCCTAAAATAAATTTTCGTTAGTTGGAATAAATGCTTTTCGAAAACATTTTTTGAATATTTTGAAAACATATACTGTACCGTTGTCTGTCTTCTTCAGCCTATATCTGCAATTTTCCTTTAAAATTTGCTTTTTTTCGTAATAAAAAATCACGGAACTGTGAATCTCGATGCTATTTCGGCCACTCACGTTGTTTTATTTTCAAGCAACGGCTTACAACTACTTCCTGTGCGATTAAAAAAAGAGATTTATGTAAAATAAAATATAAAAAATAATTCCTACGACTAATTGAAAAAGTAGTTACAAACTTCACAAGAGGAAATTTAATTTGTTCGATGCTACAATTCAGCCAATGTACACCTAGTTTTATGAAACTGTATTTTTTCGAAACAATCCCACTCAAAGTTTCCCTATCGACAGAATATCTACATCTATACATTTAGGATCAAAATTTCTACGTTTTCTTCTAAATTTTCTGAGTATAGCTCCCCTAGCGACAACATTCCTATCATTTTAAAAGCTATAAAATATTTCCCTCGAATTGCAACTGTCATCACTTTTTGATTCTGTTTCCTTTTAGAAAAAATCCGTGATTCATTATTTGTTTACAGCTCCCGTAAACATCCGCACAGTTGGCCTTATCCCGAAACTACCTCGCTCTACAGTTTTATCGCAAAAGCTATTATATCACGGGCTTGATGGTGTTTATATCTCAACAACTCCTTGATTTTTCCTTCATTTTTTTAAATACCTTCAGAGATTCCGGCTTTTCTTTCACTTGCAGTGGTCATAAGCACAGAGCCAAAGCAGAGTGAAGGGAGCGCAAGAACTTAATTAAATTGCAGAAAGCGAAGGTTATGTCGATATAAACGAGTTTCTGATTGATCCGTGGAATCTTTATTGATTCCTTTCAGTAGCTGCGGACAATCGGGTTTCGATTTTTGTGATCCCATTACTTTTAATAGATGCGATTAATTGCGGTAGTATAATTTAAGAAGAGACCCAGTGTTTGAACTCTGCACTGTTATTTTTCTGGGGCGGTCCAGTGTTAAGTGGTTATGTCATCGTACACAGATGGTGATGGAATTTATTTGCGTTTTTCAGATTTGATGCAGTCGCATGATGATTCGATTGAAAAGACATCATATAAAATGCTCACATGGAACGAGACGATCATTAGCTGGGAATTAGTATTCACATGTGGGCGAGAGAGTTTTCCATCACACGTGTGCCAAGAAAGCCATCAAGCCGAACGTAATTGAGAAGGTCTAATGAAATTTTTGCATGGGTTTAACTCTTCAATGAAGTGATAAAATTTTCGAGGCTCAGTGGGCAACAAGGTTAAAGAGAGAACCGAATCATTAAATTTGTGTTGGAAATTGTGGAGAATTAAAGCAGGTACTGATGGCTTGAGTGCTTCAATATCTGCGTATAATATGAAATCATTTCGAATTTACTTTAAGAAAAGAATTGGGTTAATTCTAGAGCTAGTGATTGGCAAATACACATGTACTAAATCGTTTAAAGGGAGTTCTCTTTACTACTCTGTGGAGTAGCTTTTTGATATTTGAAATCATTCCACAATTAAGGATTACTTTTAGACTACCTTGATCTGTAGATGGCATACATTTTCTTCTTCCGTTACTTCACTTTTCGTATTCTTAACATAACTATACCCTTCGTGTATTAAGAATTTTATATTTATGTTAATTTTTTTCATGATTATTATTTTTATTATCGTTTTCCCTTATATTCTGTTAAGCTGTTTTTAAAGTAATATTTAGATATTTAAATTAGAGTGCAGTCAGGAGTATATTCGAAATTGTTAGATACAGATAGAATGATAGAATTAATGTAATAAAATATTTTACCTCTACTGAAACAGCTGTGGACTATGTTCTCTAGCAAATACTTTAAACATAATAAAATTGTCCCACTCCACATGTTTCTACTAAATGTTCCCTGAATTACTTCTTAAAGCAAGAATTTTACATAAAATCTTGGTAGGTTATAATTTTTAAATGTGTGCATTGCTGTATAGAAAGAATAAAACAACGACCACTGAATAACACTTTTACCAGTGCTTGGAATAACACATTTTCTTCTTATCTTACACCAGCTCGAAGAAAACTCTTAGGTACATGCTTCTTATCTACTTTTCCAACTCGTAGTGAAATTAAATTTTATTACCGAGCACAAAAGGGAAAAAATATAAGACTAGGTTTTGTATATACTGTGAATAAATCTTATTTTCTATAGTGAGGCTTTGATAGGAAAGCAATTACGCTACTGGTGACTTTAGAAAATATAGAAATCTTTTCAGAAGTTTATTTTATGACGAAAAGTGGATAGCCACTAGAGTTGTTCAACAGTAAAGAACAAGTTTTACTCATGGAAACGAATCCATTTATAACGACGTGCAACGCATTCGAATATTTCAAGTATAATCGAAAAAAAAAGCTCTGTAAAGAACTACGCAAAAAATATCCACCAATCTCCGACAATCTCTCCCTCCTGGAGATTATTTTAAATTCGCCTCCTAGCTCACCATGAGATCCAAAGCTTCTCTATAGGTTGCAAAAGGACAACTCAATGTGAAGGCAAAATATAGACTCTATCTTTACCTAACCCAATAAAAATTGCCTCCAAATAGGTCATATGATCAAAAAAGTTTCAACTTGGACTGACCTTCCTTAATACTTATCGGAGTATACCCCACTACTTCGATGCGCAGCACCCACCCCTGTGTTGCCGAAAATCCAAGATGGCTGGCAGCGAACGGCTTCTAGTGAACCGACGCGTAAAATAATTTCGTAACTGCACACAACAAAATAAGCCGAAATTACTCACCTTCCATCTTGTGACTAACCCGTATCCACATAAGGTTGCAACTTACATGGTTCCCGGGGATCCCCCCAGCCCAGAACGACATCTTCAACTTTGTTTACATGCGTCCTTTTTGCTCCC
>QYTT01082610.1:9524-20759 GCA_006980735.1 Dasypogon diadema
GGTCTCCCAAACTTTAATTAATATTTTTTATAGCAGTCCATAGCCTCTACGGGGGAGAGTGTAAAGTATACAAAGATTTCTTTTAAACACAGAGGCTGTCAGCTATCTTTTCATTTGAAACCAGACTCGTAGGGTGTCAATAAAGAAACTTACCTTTTTTTATATATACTTTTTTCACTATCGGAACGAAGAGAAATTAGAAGAATAGTTGTTCAGTTTCACGAAAAAAGTTTATATTATTTAAGGAATTATAGAATTTTCTGATAGGGCGAAACGTTTTAGGAAAGTTTTGTAATTCCTTGAGTAATAGGTTTGTGCTTCCATCTACAATGTAGATTCTACATTAATGCTACAAACACGTGTAGTTAGCTTACACCAACAATAAACTAATTCTTGTTCGAACATGGTTGATTTCCCTTTCGTTATGACTTAGTTGCATATTTCGCTGTGCATACGACGTAAAAAGTCACTTAAAAAGCGAGTGATAAGAACGATTTTATTAGGTCTGTTTCTTTACTTCTCTAGCTGAAATTTCCTAATTTTTCCTTATTTATGTGGTGGGAGTACAGTTTCCTGCAATTTTTTGAAAATGAAGAAGAAGAACTACTGCAAAAGCTACTGAATTTTCCTGCAGGAGGGGACGCCGTGACGTCAGCACAAATCAGATAAAGAAACAGACCTATTGTAAGAAATTTCTAACGTATTTTTATCTATTTTTTAAGTTGTTTGTTATTCTTTAACCATGAAGATTACGTAGTTATTACTTTTGTTTAGTACAACAAGATATTTTATATTTAAAAAAAACACATTATACTGTTTGGAAAAATAACTTTTAACTAACAATTACATGCCTGGTAATGTGGTATTGTATACCACTCCGCACACACGAGTTGTACCACATTTCCCAAACTTTTTTCAAATGGTCAATTTTGGAGCTACTTCAGAATTCGATTGATAACATTTTTTTGCTAAAAACGTTAAATAAACACATAACAACTTAATGGAGTACATTTCAATAAATTAAATTGAAAAATTTCAATATGAAATACGTTTTCAAAATACGGTTCAATACAAAAAGAGTGTTTCACATTATTCGATTTTACTCTACAGCATTAAGCAACACTTTGATATTGTGATAGGAAATTACATAGAGTTATTTCCAGTAGTGTATTATTATGCGTTGTCAAGAGGAAATTTAGCTCAAGAGGATAATTTTTATAATGAAGCATTTTCTGATAAGAATTTTTATGTTTTTTCAAGCAGGACATGTATCTATCAAAAATACCTGAAATACTAAGAATTAAATGAGCTTTTTTTTTGTATATGAACATAATAAACAACCGAAATAGATTTGAGTTGGCCTATCTGGTCAAAGAGCCATGGAGGACACAGATGTCCAAGCAGACATATTTTTTGTTTTTGCTGAGAATGTTCCAAAACATCAAAAATTTAAAAAGTATTCTCGACTTAACACAGTTTTACGCAGCAACTACTGTGCTTTTTAATATTTCCGAAAAACGCCCTTTGCTCCAAGAACAACAATCGATCAGAGTTTTACCCTTGGTGTTTGTTTATTAACGATGAAAACAAAAACACTTTGTTTTTCCAGCGACTTAAAGCATACAGTCGCATGTTATGTACTCAATCGACGAATATTTAATGAAAGATTGTATTGTAGTTGTTGTATGATATTTCAAATTTCAAAACATTCGCACAGCACTTTAGATTGTTTTCATTACAAACGTGTCTATTTGAGTAGTGAAATATTTAAAAATAGCACACCCGCTAAAATTCATTGACAAATTTTTGATACAGTGTTACCAGATAATTCCATAAAGTTCACAACGATTTTTCCTCCCTTTACTGAAATGATTGTTGTTTTCTAGATTTTCTGGAGCATATCTACTGCATTTATCTTATAGTAGAAGAAAAGCAAGCATTTTTGCGAGGAGTTGGTCTCATTAAAACGCGAAAATTGATGTTTCCTTAGAGTTCTTACATTCTTGTGGTATTTAAACAAATTTTATATTTAGATTTACTCATCCAACGATATTAAGATCAATGGAAAGAAATCGGTGGCAAAGATAACGTGAAAAAGATCTTTCATCGCGTGTGGATGTGGCGCGCAGTGAGATTTTCAGCAAACTGCGAGAGAGAAGAAAATTTTCGTGAAAATTTGTGCGGACTGAGGAGTACGTGTTCATTATAAGCTCCAAGGGGACTACTTTGTCTAGTTCAATAAGAATTTTAAGATATTTTCATTTCTGGAAATCGGCAAAGTTCCATTTTCGGTTTTTCAATATTAAAATTACCTAAGAGAAGTATCTAGATGTCGGAAATATTCACGTCTCTCCTTATTTTCGGATAGTGTAACAGTGAAAAACGTCAGTTTTGTTGAAAATCCAAGTTTACTGTCGTCAGAGAACTGAAAATTATTTACAAAAAAAAATGCCAGAAAGAACAAGAAAGAGTGAATTAGTTCCAAATAAATAAAGGAAAAAAGTGAGTGAAGAAGTAAATATTTATGAAAAACGAAAAAAGCGATTAGTCGAATTCCAAGCGGATTTCCATAGGCGTGGTGATGTGTGAGTTCCGTTGTTAACATTCGTTTGTATTTGTGGAATTTATAACAAAAATAAATTCTACTGTGGAGAAAATATGAAAATCGACGGTCGTTATCTTACCAAAAGAAAAAAATAATTCTCTCCGTTTAACAAAGCAGTGAAAATACTATTGAAAAGTGCGTTTTTCCTGAATAGGTCCACGGAAAACGAAAAAAATCTCAGTTTTGTGTTCTTATTCGTTTTTTTGTAGAAGTTCTGAAAAGTGTTGAAGTGTTAAAAGATAATTCGTATTGGGATAGCACGGATGAATTTCGGATACATCACTTTTGATATTGGCAATGATCCTCGGTTTCGAATTTGACCAGGTTTCCGGCCAAATGGATTTGGTCTAAAAAGGTAAGTACTCGTCGTCTTATTGGAAACAATTTTTGGGAATTTCTCTTTTATTTTTAGGAACTTATTTTCGATGAGTATGTAAGGATGTAGAGCTTTTTTTGACGCAATAATTCATGTTTTTTTGACAGTTCAGGTCGACGTGATGAGTAACATATTTTTAGACGAACATTATAAATTTATATTGCGTTAAGCCAAGGGAATGAGTAGGCTATAAAATTGGAGAAATTTAATTTGTTACGTAAAGTTTTGTTGAGATTCTCGACAGTCTGACGATTGAAATTAAGTAGAAAAACTGTTGCAGGACTAGTTACACGTTTATTTTCGCTATGCTTATTCACGTGTGGGTTTTTTCTATTTAGTCATTTCAATGAGTTTCTGGCGCTATTTTTATGTGTATGAGTGCCTAAATCTTTCTTATAAGTGGTACTACAATTCAGTCATTTATTGAGATGACTAATTTATTAAAATAAATAAATATCGCTGATTTAGTCGACCAATTAAGGGTCGTAACTGTATAACTGAGGAAACTCATCTGTTTCTTAACAAATGCTGCGTTCTTCCTGATTAATGTTATTTCAACACCTATGTAATTGCTTCTGATAATTAATTTGCTGTCAGGAGAAAACCATGACTATTGATAGATATATTTTTTGTGACAATACTTCTAGTAAATGCCTGCTAGCGTATGTATATTCCCATCCAAGTCATTTTACATCAGCTACTATTGTAAAATTGGGAGAAACATTATCCCTACTTTATCACACCTATGAGGATAACGTCGTCTGCGGTGACTTCAGTGTTAACATGCACGTCCAAACCAGTCATATAGACGTTCTGCATGACGTACTTCTCTCACTCCATGTCAAGGTTGTTACTGACTATCTTACTACTATAACTTGCTTACTATAATGCCACTAGATCTGTTTCTAACTACTCCTACAGGAGAACTTTTATTCCACAATCAGCTTAGTCCACTCAGTACATATACTTTTTGTTTGCTACAACTTCCATATTGAGGATTGTAGTTCTTCACAGTTGTCCTTACCTATCGTGATCTTAACAACATTGATATGCAGAGACTTGGTATGAGGTTCCACCCTTTTTCCTTGGGATAACATATCCCATCTAACTAGTGCTAAAGAAAAGTTTGCACAATTTATTACATTGCTGCAGAAATTACTTGATGAGGCCACTCCTTTGCGAACTCGCCCTGAAAGACTTGAATGGCCATACCCTGGTTCTCTCCAGAGATCCGACGCCTGATTGAATTTCTATGTCGGCAGTTCAAATGCACAGGAAGTGCTGTCATTCGAGCCGCTTACAATTTAGCAACATCCAAGATCAAATCTGTTAAAGGCGAATATTTTAAGAGAAAGCTGGACATAAACCTTCCTTTAAAAATACTTTGGTGCAACCTAAAGAAGTATGGCATTCACAATAGAACGAACCATAATTGTGATGTAGAATCTGATCCTATTAGACTCATATCCCAGTGAGAGCTTTAATTTTCAATACGTGTACCCTGACAAAGTCTATAGGGCATTTTCCAAAATAAGATCTTAAGTGATGGGATCAGGTAATATTCCTACTGAATTCATAAAGATTTTCCTGCTACTTATTATAGATATAATCACACAGCTATACAATAGCTCCTTGACGGCTTTGGTATTTCCTGTGGGTTGGAAACAGGCCATAGTAACTCCGGTTGCCAAATGCACTCCTGCTATTGGATCATCGAATTTTCCTCCCATTAGCCTTATGTGTTGTGTTTCTAAGGCCCACAAAAATTAATGTAAGATTTTAATTATAGGCTTACCTTAAAACTGGCGCAATTGTAGCAACATGGCAATCTGGATATCGACAGCATCATATATTGAAAGACAGCACTGTTGGAGGTTTACTAGTGACTTGTGGATTGCCCTAGACAGAGGCAAGCTATGCTACTTAGCCTTTGTTAAAACGTTATAAGTAAAAAAATGAGTACTACTGGTCTACCCACACTGTAAACTTTCCATTTGGCCATTTTTTCTTGCTTTTGAAAGTTTAATTGTTATAAAAAAAACCGCCAATTCAAATTTGAGACGAACGTGCGTACATACGCACACATCATTCGTAAAATGGTGTGAACGTATGTACGTATTTTCAAATGGGAAGTTAATAAAAGACTTCAAAATGCGGCAATAGCTAACTTATACAATATATATAAAAAAGGTACAATAAAAGGAACAGAGCAATACAATAAGTACAAGGACACAGAAAGACTATCAAAAGGCATGAAAATAGTACATATTTAAAGAGACACAAAAACTATTCAAAAGTGGCACAAAAACTCATTTAAAAGTGAGCTACAAGAAAGTGAATATAAAAGACTCTAAAAAGAACTAGAAAACACTAACAAAACGACTCAAACACGAAACAATGAACCTTAACACAATCAAAATCTATTCCTAAAAAATTTGTAAAAACCTCTGAAATGTAAAGGAATGCAAAAAATACAATTTCAACAACAGTTTAGACAAAGAAAATATTTACTGCCGAAGGTAAAATTGCCCGAGGCGAGTGGGAGCCCCAACAGGAGCCCAAAATTTTGAATTTGAAAATGCCGAAAAGTAAAATTATCCTGAACAGACGATAAATTTGAAACGGAGGAATAGAGTCCCGCGGTACCTCCCTGTAGGGTCACACACACTTACAAGTTGCTCTCGGCATCATTTCAGCTTTGCCAGTCCAACGGGGCACCCACCTTTCCCGTGGTATCTGCAGTGCTCCAAAGCGAGGCGAAGCTCCGTGTCTATGCACTACCAGTGGAAGGCCAATCTGCCGTCCTGCACGGCGTCACCGTGAAAAAAAGAGAAGCGCAGTCACTGGTGCCATTAACAAAGGAGAATATCTTCATATCATCAGATAAATTAAAACTTTGGAGTGCCTCAAGAGGTACACGATGTCGTCAATGGAAAGGACAAAAATAAGAGGACCAAGATGACTACCCTGAGGCACCCCAGCCGTAGCCTCTATGACCCTAGACCGGAAACCACGACAGATAGATAGATAGCATCTATTAGAAACAGTCGAATGGATCCATGTTAAGAGTAAAGTGGGAAATTCAAGCTTCTGCAATTTCAGGATAATGACCGAAAGTGACAATTTATCAAAAGCTTTACTGAAGTCTGTATAAATACAGTCAGTTTGTTAGTCATTAATGACGCTGGTAATTATGTTAGGAGTAAAATCTAATAAGTTTGTTGTAGTAGACCTGCCCGACACAAAGCCGTGTTGAATGGTTGAAAGAATATTTTTACAATGTGGAGATATTTGAGAATGAACTATAGACTCCAACAGTACCGGCATGGAGGACAACTTTCCTATTGGTCTGTAATTAGAAATCTCACTCCTATGGCCTTTCTTGTGAATAGGAACAATGAAGGAGTTTTTCCATTGTTTTGGAACACATCAGTTACTAAGAGATTTCTGAAAAAAACGGAACATGATTTGATCACTGCTGTAGACACACCATTGGGACCCGAAGTGATTACAAAAGTCAGACCGCCTAAGACTGTTTCTTTGGAATCTTCGTATGTTTCTTAATTTCATTCCATTTTCTGTCAATACATTCAGCAACGATATTAAGTGGGATATTAGTAAATAAAGAACAAACCTGAAATTCCAAAATCCTTGGGAGAAACCAATCCGCAAACGTTGTCTCTAAATTTGTTGCCATTATTTATGGAAGATTGATTTTTATCTATTATCTTTATTATGATAAAATTTAGAAATATTATATAAGCTGATTCTATTGCGCCGTTACTATAATTGAGTCCATAATACTTTCCTGGCTACAAACCTACCATTCATGTCACTGTGGGCCTATTCTACCAAAAACTTGACAACTTTTTGGTTTGAATTTTACATAAAAACCTGCACATCTGTACATGTGAATAAAATTGAGGTATCCCTCAACAATTTCACAATAAAAGCCTATATCTAGGTCTATCCGCTACTATAGAGGATACTTGGACATAGAATGATAGAACCTTTGTCTGTTGTCTGTCTGGTTGTCCGGAATAAACTCAAAAACGGCTGAACTCATAAAGACGCAACTGTGGTATGGTTACAGGTTTTACGTAGCACATCAATCTGCACTTTGTTTCATCTTGAATAGGAAATATTTAAAATGCTAGTCGGTATTTGATGAGTCACAACACAACTAACTCAATCTTCACATTGTGACAAACCACGGTTTACAGACTACAAGGTTAGCCAGGCTTTATTTTGACATATAAATCGTGACGTCATTCTGGATAAATTGAGCTTGAATCTTTGTTAGAAGAAGAGAAAGATACATTGTTTTGGTAGTATTCCAATTGGAAGCGAGCAAAAGAGATGTGATTTTTAATAGATTTTTTGTGTACTTTTTAATATAATAGAGTCCGCGTTTATTTTACATGTTAATTTTTATTTTAGTACTTAAATTTACATCACTTATTGCAAAATCGTCACGATTGAAAAGCTGTGAGAACAAAATATCCAGAGTGACGTCACAAAATGGCGTTTCAAACTAAAAACCTGGCTAACCTTGTAGTCTGTGAACCGTGGTGATGAACTATGCGCTTTGCCTCTTCTGCATAGAGGAAGAGTCGCGAACGTTTTTCGTATGACTGTTCCTTCTATGCTAAATGTACTAGGGAAATGCTTGGGGACAGATTAAAGATATTCCACTTCGGGTTGTTTTACGTTTCATCAGGAGTCTTAATGAAATGTATTATTGAATGACCCGTAGCAGAATATCTTTCTTTCTCGATTCAAGAGGGAGGGAAAGACATGAGAGTTAAATGGCCCACCGGGAGTATGTATACAAAAACCCCTATAAATTTAGGCTACTATACTAAGATGGTCTCGTACGAGCGGTTTTTTTAACAGTTTCGCTTTACTGCTACTACATCCTTTACTATATCCTTTATGCTGAGATCAAAATTTTTATTGCTTAATATTTTTTAGATCACATTATAAATTTTACGTACATATCACAACTTTTAGAATGAACTGTATATGCCTTTTCTATGCAAAAACTACCTGCCTCAAGTTGTCAAATATAGAGTTCAAAAACAAAAATAAGTTGTATAGTGTTTTTAGAGAGCATCGATACTTGACACACAGGCACTTCTACCTGAAAACAACTTAAATTGGAGCACTTAACACACTTTTTAACGAATGAAATCGTGCATATTAAATTTGATGGTTTTCATTTAAAGATGAAATGCACTTGGGTCCCTGGCATATTTCTTGACCAGAAGTATTTAAATAATGCGGACAACCATTCAGTGGCTCAATAAAGCTTTTGGCGCTGAGGTCAAAGCACGTGCGAACTGACGTTGCCCATCGGGCGATTCCCACCAAATTGTTTACTTTTTTGCATACACTTCCCAATAAACTATTGTTGATGTTCTATTCTTAGCGTCAAGTTCTCAGTTCGATTATAAAACTGCAAAATTTTGGTTAGCAGAAGGAAGAGAGCGTTTAATTGCTCTGTTTATAACAAACATATCTTTCATTGTGGCGCAGGTTGTTTAGCTTTCAAATATTTTTGGCGTCTATACTACTTACATGCAACTATCGTGGACTCTGCTGCAATAATGCAAAGTTTAAGATCACCTCAGCATTTGTTGAGCCAATTAAAATTTGAAATTCAACATTAGTCAAGAACACTTGGTATTTAATGTTTGTTTTATTTCCGGTCATATGATCGCGTTCGTCTCTTGTTCGTCTTTTCGACAAAACAAATTGTTGGTTTTTTGCGTAATGATTTTCTTTTTTTTATAACTAATATTAAGACTGTTAAATATTTTAAGTTTTACTTTGGTATTCGTTGTTAAAAAACTACCGTCGCAGTTTTTATCTCTATATCTTTTATAGTACAACAGATACCGCAAGTGGAAGAAACCAGGCAGACCAACTGAGGAAATGAAAAAAGGGAAACTAGGATTACGACTTTTATACCCTAGATGTAGGGTATTATAGTTTTGAGCAAACGTTTGTAACGCAAAACAATTTTCATGATACACAGAAATAAACTATATTGCCATTAATTGAAGAAGAAAAGAAATCGTTTAATAGATGTCCTCTGTCGGTCTGGTTGTCTGTCCGCGGATCGTGAGGCAGTCTTGCTACGGAGTGTAAACTAAATAAATCGGTAATACAAGAATATCTAAGAGAATAAGGGTTAAAATTTTGTTGTGCTGTATAAGAGTGTGTTTTTAATGAATTTAATTTATCAACTTACGGGGTTCCCCCGATCCACGGTAAGGCCCGTAAATTGCAACGAACCAAGTGACCTTCTCTCAATCCTCACCCACGCCGGTGGTCGAGTGGGCTGAGGCGCACGTCCGCAGAGTTTCCTCCCTGTTGGCGTGGGTTCGAATCCCGCACAGGACACGGCGATTTTTCTGGGTACCAGTGGTTAAGGCAATTCTATTGACAAGAATTATACTTGTGAAGCCACTGGGATGTTGCACAGTAAAAATTTTATGCCAAAAATTGTGGCTCACTTGCATTTGTCAGGTTAAAAATTTCCCAATCTCCCCTTTCCTAATTTCCTTCCACCTAAGCTGTACTGTGAGCATCATAGGGTTGTCCTTAGGCAAAATCTTAAAAAAAAAGTGGAACCACTCTTCAGTCCCTTGTTACGTCCGAGAAATGTATTAAATCATAATGGTATAACAATGTTAACGAAATGGTAAATATTATGATTTTTGGGGTTGCTGATGGTTACGAGTATGACATTAGCTTTTGCGAATTCAAGATGGCGCATCCAATATGGCCGACAAAATTTTATATCCTAAATGTGGGGTAGTATGGCTTTGAGTAAGTCTTTGTAACGCTTAAAAATATTCATGATGCACAAAAATGAACCATATTACCATTAAGGGAAGCAAAAAAACTGTTTAATAGATGCCGGTGTGTCTGCTCGTCTGTCTAAAGAATGTTTTAAGCTAGAGGCTTGGAATTTGGTAGATAGGCACTTTATGAAAAACTAAAGATCAAGTACGAAAATGTGCTAAGTGGGGCAAGTTTTTTCAAAAGGGTGCCATGTAAAACTCTTAATTTCTTATTTATTAAATGAAAATCTTTCTTTCCATGTGGTAACACAAAATGATTACCTTACGTAATCGCCATGTTCCAGAAAATTTTTTTACGTAAAGCATGACCCAGGATTAAGTTTAGAGGTCACTTGGTGGTTAACTTAATATTTTTTTAAGTTAATATTCTGTTTTCGACACCGGAAATGGAGAGAGCGTAAAAGTCCATCTTTAGATATGTATTTACGGGCCAAAATGACCTAGAGGGGTCACCTTAAGGTAAAATCACAGCTTGGTAATTTTACATTTTCGGAAAAACCATATGAGACAAAAGTTTTGCGACACTAAAAGAGGTACTTAACCACTATATCGGCAGTTTTTGGCAGCAGGGTACAGAGTTGTCACACATTAAATTAACTCGGTTAATAAGTTCACTGTGTTATTTAAGTCTTTTACGGGAATATAGATGGCGCTTATTGAAAGCTTTGTGTGTAAAAGTTGATTTTGCACATCGTAACAGTTAAAATAAACACGAATGTGGGTAAAACTAATATTAAGATACATTTCAACTTAATAACGACCTTTAATTAACTCAGGCTTGTTAAGTTTAATTTACTAACAAGTATAATTATTTAATAAAACTACAAATACAATATTATAATAAATGCAAAAGATAGCAAGGAAATTTATATAAAATACAAAGTAATCTGAGACATACAAATTAGTTAAATTACAATAATTAAAGTCATTAAAGTTTTAGTAAGTGCACGTGAAGAAAATATTTCAATTCTGAACGCCTATATTAAATTTATGTAGGTCTTGACTTTTCAACCATTTATTTTAGCACAAAGAAGCAATCGTTAATCTTGGAGCTAAAACCGAACCAACGATCTTCCGATTTCCGGTTCAGGGCTGTTACCACTTAGACTAATGTTATATATTGTCTTTGTTGTCATATATGGATGTTGATGAAATATATAAATAATATTATTATTATAGAGAATCTAGATACAATCTTAGTGTAGAGCTTAAAAAAAAATAATGAAATAAATTCAATAAAAATAATGTAGTAAAACTTCTTAAATATATCGGAATCCTAATCTCTTATTCTTTTTTTTAGTGCGATAGTTAAATAAAAATGGATTCAACGTCAGTTTGTCAATATCTAAGCGGAAACCAGATTTATAAATTGGGCGACAGCA
>QYTT01082610.1:31584-45626 GCA_006980735.1 Dasypogon diadema
GGAAATGTTGGTGCACATTCTGTTTAAACAACTGCGGCCTTTAATCGACAGGGAGTTTAACGAATTGTCACAATTGCTTCTATTAAAGCATTCAACTAAGAACGGAAAACTATACATTATAAAGATGATGTTCCAAAACATTAGACATTCATTTTAGCTACCTTCTGTCTTTCCTTTCAGGACAGTCTTGGACATTCTGTGATTCTTCATTGTGGACACCAAAGATTCATAAAAGTTTTTAATTATTAACTTCCCATTTGGAAATTATTGTAATGGGTCCGATATTTCGAATTGAAAATTTCGGCATATCTCCACGTTTCGAGATCCCTAGAGTCCGAATCCATCGATTTTAGAGAGGTGTCTGTGTATGCGTGTGTACGTACGTTGGTGAACTCTTTTATTTTCGTGTTATTCTATTTGCGGTCCCATTCATCTTGACATTACTGGCTTGCCAATTTACAGCACAGCACCTATACTGTGGCCATTGCGCGGTTCACCACAGTAGCTTGTTACAATTGATTTTGCTCTCAGCCTTTCATCCTCAGCACGGTTTTAAACAAAAGCAGTCACACCACCCCGAACTTAAGTTGGCTACTCTTAGCTTCACTGTTTCACTCCAGATCCGTTCTTCGATATGGAAGACTGTGCCATGTTCCCTACAGGGAACCCATCTCCATGACTCTAAAGATTATCGATTACTATTGAGTGCCAAAAAGGCGGTAGCCTTCGTAGGGGAAAAAAATTAGATACATAATATCTAACTGTGTGTAGATACCTCGTACATAATTTTAAATATACAAAATTTTAAATAAACATAATTTTAAATATACAAAAATAGTTCTTAAAATTTTATTGAGACTTTCCGCCGTCGGTACTTGGTGGAGTTCCATAATTATAGTTATAGAATTTTGTCTGCTCCACTTACGAATTATTCTTCGGAGTCGCGACCGGTTTCGCTGTGTCCAGCGTGTGAGTTGCCTGATGATGCTGGAACAGCGAAACCGGTCGCGACTCCGAAGAATAATTCGTAAGTGGAGCAGGCAAAATTCTATAATTATAGTTCTTAAAATGTACAACTGCTGTCATTCATAAAATGCAAATTATTCACTTGATGGAAACGAGGTTTGAGCTAAGTTTCGTTAAAACCAGCTAAACTCCACAAGTAAACAATACGCCAACACATTTACTGAGTTATGTAAATATGTTGGCATATTGTTTACTTTTAAATTCAAAATGACGTCGAGTTTTCTGGACAAAAGAAGAGGAAAAATTATTAATAAACATAACTAAATAATAAATAAACATGGAAACATGTACAGTTTACTTTAGTCCGTTGAAACTCAACGAAAACTCAACCCGAACTTAACCCTTTTCATAGAATTGCAGTAATGCATACCCTAAACCATAATTATTCCCCTAAAGCAGCTGCTAGTAATTTCATATAATAGCATTTATACTTCAAACGAAATCATATCAAAGATATATATAACCAAATCCAAACTAGAACCAACCAAAACAAATTCAGGAGCAACCAAATTGAAACCAACGCCACCATTTTCAAAAACAAGAGCAAATAAATCAAAATCAGCGTAAACATTTTCAACAAATTTACAGCTTCTTCAAATCGAAATATAACTAAATAAAATTCAATCACAATCATTTTAATCAGCTAAATTAGTTGTTAATTTTGGTTTATTTGCTATTATTTTTGAAAATGGTGGTGATCTCATTAAAGAATATTATGGTAGAAAAAGTAGAGAATGCCTTATCTGATCAACAAAATCATGAATTTTCTGGATCCTGTGGACGTTACGTTGTCCAAAACGCCCTTCCTCCAGATTATCGTCTTCCAATTTCTCAAGTAATCTGCAGAAATCCAGAAGCACCTGTAGAATGCGCAATTATAATGCTTCATGCTATACTCTTCCCCTAAATGTTCATGTATGAAGATACCGGTAGCTGCTGCAGGAAAAACATTATAGGTTCGATTATGTATTATGTATTAAGTATCTAGGCACAGTTTTCATACATATCTACCTAATTATGAACTCCATACATTACATATTCAATAGCTGGTAATTACTATTAAATAAGCAGTTTATGTGCGTCTTTGTAATAAATAAAATTTTCACTTCTTAACAAGTACTTTGCAATGGATTTGGTCTTTTTTTTCTAAAAGCTTCAAAAAACTTGATTTGCAGAAAAATGAATTTGATTTGCAAAAGCTTCAATTTGATTTTTAAACGGGTGAATTTGATTTGCAGAAAGTTGAATTTGTATTGCAAAACCAATATTAGTCAAAGTAAAGAAAGAATTGTAGTTATTTGCCTGGCCATTTTTTCTATGCTTTTCACTCTTTCTTCCAAATTTTTCAATTTCTTTGTACTACCGCCTTACGCTTTTTGCAGCATTCGGCAGAATTCCAAACCTACTTCAAACACGTAAAGGAAAATTTGAAATTTTAGTAAAAGCATATTTTTTGAAGCATTCCTATCAATATATATTAAACTACTAGAGGTCTTCAATTTGTAGTAACGCTCATCAAAATAAAAAAGCCCAATTTAGACAAAACTATGCCGGTGTTCTGCGCTGCAGCCTAGCAAAATTTTCCCATTTTAATTAACCTTTTACATTTTGTTCGCACAATCCCAGCACACATTAGCGCAATAAAACCAATGCGTCCCTCTTCAAAGGGATGTTGTTCATAGCAATTATACCTGCTTTAAATTAAACTAATTTAGTGCACTTGGAAGGAAATAATGTGGCGTGCGTAATTTCAAAGCAACAATATTTACTTGTCAGTGGCGACATTAATTATAATGTACGAACGTACATATGTTTGCAGTAACTCTCAAAAACCAGGAAGTATAGAGTTCATCAGCCCCAGATGAATGAATGGGTCTTGCGGCTCTAAATAAGCCTCGAGTCGTAAAGTCGTACTAAAACTATTCCCTTAACTGCCGCAATATTTAATAAACTGTCCAATTTCATCAATACCTGAACTTTTCACAGAATGAAATCTTTCAGAAATTCTCTGTCGTGGAAAACGAACGCGGCCAAGTTAATATTTCCCTGTTAATCTGGATTGCACTGCACGGTGGTTGCCCGGTTCAATTAGAATTCAAAGCAGCAAATTTCTTATGGGCACCGAAAATATCTAATCCTCCTGAGCAGTTGTGAGATGAGAAGATACGGAAAAAGCATCTTGCGATTTGCGAACCCAAAGGGAAAATGTACGGAGTAGGCCTGTAATATTTTTATCTCGTGGCAGAGCATAAAATTTATATAAGCGTGTTAGTAGGAAAATTCACTACTGACTACTGACAAAATTAGCAAGAGATTTTATTGTAAATGCTCTCGTTACGATAAAATGTGGAAGTGAGAAAAGAGAACGTCAGGCATTTTTCATTAGAGGCCATCATCTCACGGAAAATTGCCAGTTTTTCCTTGAAGACATTTCAGCGGACGCAATAATTTTCAGTCTATGAAAATCGGTGAAAGGTGAAAGTTTGAAAAGTGCTGCAACGTATGGTTGATATAGAATTAAATTTTTATGCAATGAAATTATTTCATTTTAGCAGAAAAGTGATTTTTCGGGAATACATTTGAAAATTTCCTTGAAGGAAAGTGCGGGGAGTTAACGACTGCGGAAGAAAATTTTATTTATTTTATCTAGAGGCTACAGTGACTTTACAAGATAATAACTGACCCAACAGCACAATAATTAGAAATATTTATTTATTTCAGAAATTTTTGCGATTAAGTGCGTATTTCTCTAAGAATTTGATCATCGATAAAATGTTATATAAGTGATTATGGAAATATGAAAGTGAATAAGTGAGAGAGAGAATAGTTTTGTGTTTTATTCGGAGAAACTGGTAGTTTAATAAACTTGTAATTATGCCTTTTTATACTGATCCCAGTTATTACTACGGCGGGGGAGGATATCAATTGTATTCCCCCTACTATACCTCAAATCCCTATTCCTTATACTCTAGTTACGGTCGGACTTATGGTGGAAATTATGTAGTACCGTCATCCCGCATAAACTTATCATCATCCAGGTACAAACCGAAGCTGTCGACTATTTCTGAATCACCAATAAGCACTCGTAATGGAAGTCTTATACCTTTAACGCGTATTCAGTCACCAAAAGTGTCGTATCATACTTCGCCTCAATTCAAACCACCTCGACCGATTCCTATCAATACAGCCGATATTGATGTATCTGCAACGCGATATAAAAAACGCGATAAAAGTGAAGAAAGCGACGAAAGTAAAACAGTATCTGGGAAAGAACCGAATAAGGAATCCGACTGCAATAATAATGTTGAAGACAGTTCCCCGTTCATGCCCAGGGTCGATGGTAACGATCCTGTAATTCAACATCGTTCGACAATAAAACGCGACCGTCCCATTGTTCGGCTTTCAATAATGCGTAAACAGAGTAGAGGAAGCCAGAAAAGAAATGGAGGAAAGGATGATAACGATAAAAAGCAATTGAGCGTGAAGAAAAAGAGAACAAGGCAATGGGCAGATGAAAGCAAGCAGGAGAATATATCTTGGCGTGACAGGTTTGGTGATGATCTTTCACCAAGACGTCAAGTATCACCCAGAAAGAGTCCAGGTGAATTGATGCTGGAGAGATATCTGATTCGTGACAAACAGAAAGAAGGTGAGGAAGTAGCAACTGTGGAAGAGGGAGATGGAATACCAATTGACGTGGATCAAACTCTTCGTCGATTGAGTCTTCCAAAGCCTCCCAGTTTCCATGATATATGTCAAGATATTTCATCAGATAAAATTGATGACGACTTAAATGCAGGCGAATTACGACGTCGTGCTTCGCTTATCCAGGAGCAAGAGGTAGAGATCATAAATCAGCTACAGAAGTCAGGATCAGGAACATTTCATCTTGTTTTAGAGCGATGTGAAAGTGAAGATGATCTAAGGAAGTCTATTAAGAGGAAATCGAAGAAGGGTAAAAAAGTACGACACAAAATTACCGCCACTGTGCATATTGATAACCCTCCACTAACACCTATTATACAGGAAATTCCAGAAGAAAATGAAAGCAAACCGTTTTCATCGAAGCCGAAACTAAAAGTAAATGTGGAGAAAATAGAAGAAGATCACACTGTTCATAAAATATTTAAGCTCCCCAAGAAAAGGCCTAAAGCAGACAAAGTAAGTGAAGAAGATAAAACGGTCGCTATTGACAAAACTGCAGATAAAGGTGTACCAATTACGTCCGAGCTGTCATCAAGCAAATCCCAAACATCAATTTTAAATAAAGTAAATACTGAGTCGGAAATATTACTCAAATCTAAATCCGTCGGCGAAATACAACCAGCCGATTCAACAACATCAAATTTGAGGAAATCAGTGCCCAAGACGCAAACTAAAAGTGATCAAAATATTGAAGATAGTGAGATACACTTAACAAAAGAAGCAACATCTCCAAAGATAATCAAAAAACCAGCTCCAGTACAATCGCTTGAAAGTAAACCACCAACTCCAGGTCAGAAATCCCCAGAAGTTAAGCCATTGCCTGAGGCGCAATCCCAAAAAGTAGTAAAAACTCCAACAACTCTTCAATCACCAGTTACTCCCAAGTCACCACTTTCAGTTCAAAAGCCAGTTAAAGTTCAGTCACCAACAGCCCTCATATCGCCGAAGAAACTGCAATCACCCACTGAGTTTCAATCTCCGAAAAATTTGAAATCGCCAGTGACTAAAAAGTCGTCAAAACCTGAGTTCTTTACTTTCGATGTTGATACGACAAAAACAAAAGTCCCAGGGAAAGTGCAAACTCCACAGACTCCAAAAAGCCCAAAGTTTGGAACGCCTCAAGGAAATAATGAAGGGCAGTCGGTAGCAAAACCGAAACCAATTGCAAGGGTGCAAAAATCTAACAGCGGGGAAGATTTTTGGGCTCAAATTGGAACCCGAGAGACTTTGTATATGAGCAATAGAAAAAAATTATTACTGGAACAGCAGTGGGAGAAAAGAGAGAGCCTGTTCGAAAACAAGGAAGTCTTGGATTCAAATGAGGAAGGTAAATTGAACGAAATGAAAGAGAAAATCGGTTCCCAAAAGGTAGCAGCATTGAAAGAGGCTGATGAAATTGCTCCGGAAAAAATCGGTCTAAAACGCTCTGAGTCCAGTGAATCTGTTCTGACGGAAGTGCAGGAGGAAGAATCGTTCGAAAATGTACTAAAAAACAAGGAAAATAAAGTGCCTGGCTTTTTAGCTTCAACGCAAAAGAAAGAAACGCCCACTAAAAATACCGCAGTTCAAAATATTGAAAATCATCTTAAAGGAAGTACTTCGGATGTTAGAGAAAAACCAGTGTTGAAGTCTGAACTCTCAAGTGAAAAAGTTGCAAAAAATATTTCAAAAAGTAAAATTCTGGAGAACAAAAGTAGCTTGGAGAGTCCTGGAGAAGAGGCTTTGGCCTTTATCACAGACCCACCTATTGCAACGCACAGCAAAGATAATTCCGCAAAAATACCACCGGCTGTTATAAAAACACCTCTAAAACCTCAATCAACAACAAATTCTGATGGTGCAAAAGTTTTACAGCAAGTCGAGCCGAAAATAGACACCGGGCCAAAAGCCAAGTCACCTGAAATAAGTGAAGAGCAGGACAATAGAAACATTAAGAATGTTCAGATACCTTCAGCGGAAGAAAATGTGCCTGCTGCTAAAAAGGTATCTCCTCCGAACAAAAAGAAGCCAAAATCGCTAAATCCGAAAGTAGAAAGCGGACATGCGGCCAAAACACAGTCAGCAGCACCGCTTAATAAGGGTGACGTAAACAGTTCCGCATCTAAAGAATCAGGAAGAAGAGGAGAGAACGTCGAGCTGAAAGGCACGCTACAAAGTAGTTCGGACCACCAACAAAACGATAAAATTAGCACGAAAGAAACTGGGTCAAGAAAGGAAGACGAACAGTTAACTGGGACAGAAAAACTCTTGAAGGGGTCAAGCGATCCGAAACAAAAACCAACTACACCAGGCGACAGGGCACCACCGTCCCAAAGTGACGTCACACCGCTCGCACAAACGCGAACCGAAAAATCGCCAACCGCGGTCGTCCCCGCTATCGCAACAAATCGAAATTCGTACGAGTCTGATAAGAACGACAAAATTGTTGGCGACGGTATCAATGACGCAAGTAATCAGACCGAAACGACGAAGGATGAATTGGTCCGTGGGGAAACGAGTGGGGGCAAGTTATCAAAGTTCCCCACAGTTTCAGATCTTAATCGTTGCCTGCAAGACGTTGACGCCGAGCTATCCGATTATAATCCCTCGGAAGAAGATAACTCTTACGATTCCAGTGAAGACGAAGGCGACAGTATGAAAAAGAAGAATCGCGACAAAAAGAAGGAGGAGAAATTCAATCCCAACAAAGTCATCAAGCTTGATCACAAGAAGAAATGTTACGTGAAGGACGAGGCTCCACCGTATCCTTTGGTCGCTACCCCGCGTCCACTATGGAAACGCGAAAAGTTCACTTACGCGAGCCAGTCAGATAGTGAAAGTGATGAGTCCGAAAGTGATAGTGAGTGTTCGACTTCAAATGAATCCAGTGATGAGTTGAACCCCAACAAGGACAATATCATTCGCATGAGTACCTGCAGCAGTGATTCAGGATTTGAGGGTGGTACAGCACCTTCCAGCCCCAAGAAAATGCTTGGTAAGAGTTTCAGATTTTGCACTATTGGTTTTTTTTTAGATTTACGTGCAAGACAATAAACAAGGTACATAAAATTTAATCCGCTGTTTAGATCTAAACAGAAACTTACGTAAAAATTTTCTGTGCTTAAATTTCGCTTCTTTGACAATAGTGACTTATTTTTAGCAAAAAGAAAAATGTCCACTCCTGCACATTTCTCTATAAAAAATTTTATTTTGTAAGTTTCTTTTGTTGTGCGATGTAAATCGTCAGGTTAATGATGTGCTAATTGGGGAAATAGGATGAGATTTAGATTCAACGATCTTTATGAGATCCGTAAAGGAGTTTTGTTTGATGTGCAAGAGCCGTTTATCATTTTATAAACGTCAAACTGTACATAGTCATACCATAGATGTTTTCAATTATTGTGCAGTGTGGCCAGGTAGATCAGAGTGGCAATAGGCTCATTTTCTAAGGTTGTTCTAAGGTTGTCACTAATCGGTTCCAGAAATGACGTTTGCAATGCTAGAGAAGGGGTGTTGAGCATTTCAAATTTGGTACTGGTTATCTTGCATCCGAACGGTATGGGAACCTTATCATTAAATTCTCTGCTATTAGTGGAAGTGTGAATGTGCTGTACATTCACGGTAGATGATTTTGCTCATGGAGGAGCGTGGCGATGAGTGAAAGTGATCTTTTTATAGGAAACAGAAAGGGGTCTAAAGTAACATCCCTAGATTGTTATAAAAATAGACCAGGACAATTTTAACGCTCAAATTAGTCTTAAACATCACTTCCAACCCGACAGCCCCCATGATACCACTAAAAGTAGTAAACTTCACCAACTCTAAGAGCACTTGTTTTACTGATCGTAAGATCTGCAAAGCTGCATAAAAAAATTCAAGAGGGGGATATACATCATTTTATCATTGACAGAAGATCCGTTTTGGATGGTGGCTTGCTGTGCTATATGGGCCTCTTCTTCGACATGGTAAAATTAAAAGATCAATGGGTATTATTCTAGAATCTGATATGCAACCATTGATTAAAACTTGGACATAAACGCATGTTAGATGGAACAGTATCAAAAACGCTGCATAGAGCTTGCTCATGAGAAGGTCAGATACAAATAATAATTGGTTTGACGATGAATACCAGATTCTAGTCCAAAAGGGATATCTATCTATGTCTACTCGAAACGCCCGCCGGCGCCGAGTGGAAATCCCACAGGGTGCGTAAACTAGGTAGTGAACTGTACAAGAAGTGGAGTAAGAGTGAAAGTGGAATTGGTAGATCAAAAGACCCCAGGAACTCTAGAGTAAGATTTATATATGAGATCTGAAATGAGAAATAAATGTGCAAACGACTATTGCCATCCTGCAACCTCTAAAATCAATCAAACCGTACACGACGAAATAATATCCTACCTAAGAAGGCTTGAAAATAGAGACCAAGAACAGGGAGATCAAGTCCACACTCCCGTTTTTTATAAAACGGATTTTATAATCCTATGCACAAAAGGCAAAGAGAGATCTCAATGTTTCAGTTATCGAGGTGCTATCCTGTTGTGTAAGACCCTATTGTTTGTTATCATTGGACGCCTCCACTAATGGAAAAGCTTATGGAAACTTATGACACTATGGTAGTCAAATGTTGTCGATTTGAGAGACAACCCTATGATGCACACAGCATAGCCTAGATGGGGGGAAATTTTAGGGAACACGAGATTGGGCAAATTTTAACCTAACAAATGTTTCAAGTAAGCCATAATTTTTGGCATGAAATTTTTACGGTGCTTCGGAAGTACAATGCTTGTCAGTGGAATTGTCTCAACCACTGCTACCCAGATAAATCACCGCGCCCTTTACAGAAATCCTATCCCGTATCTGTAGATGTACGTCTCAACCCGCTCGACTATCTGGATGGATAAAGTAATGAAGCACTTAAAAATAATACCTTCCATAAGTTCCACACAAACAAAAGGCTTGGAAAAGGTAAAACCTTCCGGCTGTAATTTTGAGTAAAATGTTAACGTTGCGTAATATATGTATATAACAAATCCGAGAAATTATTTCCATATGCTGATGATTTGTACCTCGTGATCAGACGCTAAACTGATATCGCAACAAAAGATAAAGTACCCGGCGACTTCTCCTAGGCATGGGCTTAAGAATAATTTTACAATAGGTGACTGGAACTTTGAAGGCATAGACTTTTTCACATACTCGGGACACATTTTAATTCCTCCAATGAAACCCCTAAGGGGATATAAACCTGAATTACATAGGTCATAGGGTAACAGAAAATTCGCTTTGGCGACGATGCTGTTAAGCATCGTCTCCTGTCGCGTAAATCGAAGGAGAGAGGCAATCAGACATGTGGTAAAGCATATTTCAGAAGGGTGGAGTTTAACAACAAACCAATATAGAGCCGTAGGGTTAAATAGAAATGGTTAATGTAGCTGAAAGATGAACTATGGATTATAAAAATTTTTCAGAATTCCTAATACAGCTAATTTCACAAAATTCAACTGAATTAAAAGATATATTTTCTATAAACTAAAAGAGCGCAAAGACTCCTGTGTGAGTTTTGTCTTATCACGCCAGTGCTTTCGAGTATAATTTGTACATAACAAGGTATCTCTTTACTTCAAGTTTGATTGTCATTGACCCTCTTACTGGAGAGCTAGCACTACTTTAGTTAAGATATTTGATAACGTCAGACAAGCTTTTTCTATTGGACACTTACAACTCTCATAAAATATTTTTAATTCCAACAAAATAAAATTAATGATCAAATGTTATTTTTTCTCTGATTCTTACACAGTCTTGGTGGTATCTGTAGGGTTTCACTTTAGGATCTTTGTTATTTATTATTTGCGATGATATGCTATGCGACGACAGATTGCACTGATTGAGATCTAGGTAACGGTTGCTCTCATCCAAAAAGTTCCGTTTTGTATGCTTAATCTCTTATGGCTCTATCATCAATTTGCCAAGGTAGAATATTTTGAAACACGGTTTAACAATTATTGTATGTAAAGTATATGAAAGCAGTCCTCATTATATATGCGTCGTATATTTTTGGACTGTATTTTAAGATTAGAGAACAGTGCTTACAAGAATGGTCACTTAGAAGACATTTTTCTTAAGCTTAAGAACCATATGAATAGACACATTTAAGAAATTAAGAATCATGGATATGTGATTTTACTTACTAGAAATCTAGAAAAAGGGTGTACAAAAGAACTTCCATCTTTGTAAAAACGGAGATTTCGATTTACTCTATATTTGGGATACTGGGCACGCCAGCTTCGGACATCACCTCAAAAGGATGGGGATCCTGGAGGATGATACGTGCAGGCTGTGTCGGGAGGAAACTGAGACGGCGGAGCACATTGTGTGCGAATGCTCGAATGTGAATTTGATTTTTATTTTTTTTCTTCTAAAATTTGAAGATGTGAAAATTGAGAATATTTTATTTCTATTACATATTTGTAGAGCAAAACATAATTACTTAAAATAAATTGAGATTTTTAAAGTCAAATAGAAGTCACAATCTTTATCGTTATATATTTATTTTGGACAAATTCCGCAGAAATAATTAATTCTTTATAGTTCAATAAATTTTACAAATATTTCAACGAAATTTTGGAAATTTATTCCGCAGAAATTTTAAATTTATTTTGGCACATTATAAATTTTATTCGAACGATTTTGTTTATCATTTAAATTGACAGAAAAGTACCTCATCACGATGTTAAGTATTTATATTAACTGCCAAATTTGTATAAAATGCATATATCTCTTAATATCTAAAAAAAAACATCATAATAAATAATCTGATGACTTCATCTTCGATGTAGGTAGTAATTATGGAGATAGAACTGTCGCCTGAAAAATGGCATCATATACCTGTTATCTTATGCATGCGCAGGTATAAAAAATGTTTTTCCTGGCTCGGTAAGTTTTTAGGCCTGCAAATGTACAATTCAATTGTGAAGTTAATGATAATAATCTGGAAATTGTTAATTAATTTGGTTTTATTGGTATGTGCACCTTAAACGTAAATATCTGAGTGATCTTCAGTATAATTTTTATAGAATCATCTATTTTTTACGCATTTTCTTCAATGGGACATTTGAATGCGGTAGGCAAAATATGAGAACTGTACTACCATTGTGAAGTTACTGTGATGTTGCACAGTAAAATTTCACAACAAATTGTGGATAAACGTGGAACATTTGTCAAGTTAAAGTAATTCCCAAATTCCTTTTCGCGAGATTTGTTTTTGCTAAACAGTGCTATGTGCATTATAACTGCAACATCCAATGCTGTCTAGTCTCTTTTCAGCAAAAAACTCTTATCCATTGGTTGATGCCGATGGGATTCAAATTCAACATCTCATGAACTACGAGCGTACCTCCTGTACCGCTGTTATATTTTCCTATTGTCTGTATGTTTCTACGATGTTCAATCTATTGAAATTCACTGGCGGCGGCGTTGCACTAGAGACTTTTGTCAGAGAATTATCGTAAAAATCACATACAACATGAGCTATCTTTTTTATCAAGAAAGCAGTGTAGTGGTTAAGGCTTCTTGCCGTGAAGGGTTATTAGCATTAAGTTATATCGGCTACCTGATCTCTCCTTTGGTTGATATTGCCCCAGGGTCCTAATGACATTTGTCCTATATTTTACAGTTGTCATTATTAGTAATATCCCTGAATGGCTTAGGTGTAGTACTTGATTCCAAATTGGACTTTATTTCTGGAATCAATTTCCTACGTTATCTTTATAAGTAACTCCATGCATGGATTAATGAAAATCAAAATTTTGGCTTATGATGTTAGCTAATCTGATTTGTTTGAAAAAATAACATGGAGCTATTGACATAGCTTTTTAAATTCTAATATTGACTCTGGAACCCCTGGGTAAAGAATTCTTCAGAGTGGCAATTCAAGAGCTCTTCCTCTGATGCTGTTAACTTTTTAATAACTTTTTAAAATACAATTTTTATTTTTTAATTAAGTATGTAATATTTCACACATTAGCATCATATTTATTCAAACTCGGATCAGACTCTACTAGAGATTTAAGGCTTGTCTGCTTCAAGGTTTGTAAGACAAAATCATTTGCATCAAATCTTCTGAACCAGCATTGACACTTGTTCCCGTTCAACATATCTCCATAAATATGAGAAATTCTTTTATTATCAATGCTGCCTCAAATCTCCGTTGAAAGTGAAATAGTAAACAATTACGAATATTATCTTCAGAAAGTACAGAAACTGTCCTTTTATTGCAGGTCAATAAAAGTTTTGTACACGTTGGGGAATGTATTGCTTTCAGACCGACAGGCTGAAGTTCACGTGTACAGATTTCCTTCTCTGCGAGGGTTTGAGACAATTCTATTGACTACTGATGACACTGGGACCTTGAACAGTAAAAATGTCATTTTGCAATTGTCAGGTTAAAACTTCCCTGTACCTAAGCTGTGCTGTATGCATATAGAGTTGCCCATGGTTTCTATCACTAAATCTCCTACAGTTATTTTCTTTACTTCTTCCTTATTTTTTGCATTTTTTTTTTATTAAAATCAACTCTTATAATTTCATGTTATATAGAGTTTATTTTTATATCGATTATTACTTTTCATATTTTAATTAAATTTTTACAATAGATACTTCTAACAAGCTATATTAAAACTATTAAGTACAATAAAAAACTTCAGGGCAAAATTTTTTGTTTTGAAAAAATTCCCTCTCTAGTCGAAATCACAAGACTGAATGAATCTAAAAATTAGTTATTTATGACAATAACTTTGCATTATTTCAGTGTCACCCTAAATTTCTTTCTTTTGTAAAGTTTTATGCAGTGTTTATAGACATCTTTGATAAAATGATTTCTATTTCAGTAAAATTTAAAGTGTTCTTGTGTTTTTGAAATTTTTAAAACTTAAAATGCTGGTTGATGTTTTTAAATTAATACGCAGCCCCCTGTTCATGGCGTTTTTGCTTTTTATGGTATCCTATTAATATTACACTGTTTACCTGAAAGCATTACGTTTATATATCAAAAGTTAGAATATTTTCAATGGGTAGTTAAATTTTGACCTAGTATATTAAAAAACTGAACCTTTGTAAATTTTTTGAAGCATTGGCATTCAAATATCTCATGATAGGAAATGTCGTTTTTTATGTAAAATTGAGTTTTTTTTTTGCTATAAAACTCTCTTGTTCAAATGTTATAGAAACGCACTGGAAATTTTTAGAAGAATATGACAATAATACACATCTACAATTACATTAAAGCGAGAAAAACACGTACTATTAGTATATGCCAGTTATTTATTATTAGT